>JAVHNN010000032.1:92500-98811 GCA_031439585.1 Pterocarpus macrocarpus
CGCTCGCCAAGTCTCTAATCAGAGATATTGAAGGTAACTCGGGACCCACGTCACTGCCAGCGCGAGGCCAGGTATTAAGAAAACTGACGCTTCTACATATGATATGTATGTCCTGCTTCGGCTCGGCCCTTTCTTGTGCTCGCTCTCTTCTGTCAATATCTATGCTCTCTTTATGGGATTGAAACATGTCACTCTGCCTAACACATGGAATTGGACATCTTTCCTTGGCTAGAATAGCTAAGCGGATCTAACTCTATCTATTCAGTTTAACGATTCCGTTTTCACTAATAAATAGTAGGATCGAAGATAGTCGACTGTAAGGAGAGGAGCGAAGAGTGAGCCCGACGCAAGCTCATTCTGGAGCAATGGAATCAGGAAGCCCTTTCTTTCACGGCTGTCGAAGAGCAAAGAATCAAGTCAGTCTTTGCCCTTTTCCTTTGGAAGCTGCTTTCCTCCTTTCCTGCTTTAGTGTCTTGCTAGCCATTCCATTTCAATGTCTTACGCATAGTGGCATGCTCTGTAGACGGAGTAAGAAAGATTCAAGGAGCGCAGGGCGATCTGCTTTTAGGACTGAGCTCTCTCGCTTTCTTAAGGAATTTCTAGAGTCATATGGGATGGCTATGCTTTCCATGGGTTCAAATCTTTTCTTTGGTTCGTTGGGCTCGGTTGCTCTTCTTTCTATGGTTAGCAGTAAATGAGACTGGGAGTTGGATTTCATTTCCTTTATGACTTTCGCTCCCCTTAAAGAAGGCAGAACTCAACACGGCAGGTAGCGAAGTGACTTCCGGATCTGGATTAACTGATTGAGGAGTCTTCCCGGAGAAAAGGCACCGATCTGACTTATTTAGAAAGCTAGAACGGAGAGGGAACACCCGGTTAAATATGGTTTGCTGGTACAGAATCCGTTGCTATTGTACTTGGCAAGTAAGCCCAGAAGGAAGAAGTCGTAGCTGCTACCGCTACGTGGGCTTCTTCTTCTTAGTCTGCTCGAAGGGAAGGTCAGTAAGAGTAGATAGAATAGAGTATGACATAACCAGAAAGTCTGTGGTATCTTTAGCCAATGTCTGTGATTCTAGAACAAAAGAATTCAACTAAAGTAGAGGATAGGATGCAGCAGAGGTTGTACTTTCTCTTCCCAGGTATGGGCGGGGGGAAAAGCAATTCTAGCATCAGCATGGATTGACCAGAGACTGGGAGTAGTCGTCATCTTTGTCCATAGTAGTCATCCAGCCAGCAAGGGAAAGACCACTTAGCGCAGTGGAATAGGAAAGAGAGCGTCGAGCACAGCTTTCGTGTCACCAGCAATCCTCTTTCGTTTATTGGGAGACTGAAAAAGGCTTTGTCAAGCAGGCATGATTGTCGCGTCGATCGACAGTTGAGAAATCCTATCTCCGGGGCCCTCACTTTAGGCTATCTTTCACCGTTGACAGACATGGTTCAACGTGACAGGTACGGTTCCTCAATCAATAGATGACTCAAGGTTGTTGTTTTCAATCTGGTATGGGGAAGGATGACAGAGCTTTCGATTAAACATTTGTGTGGGTCTAGCTTGAGAATTGCCCTTTCTTTCTCATCTCGATCTGGGTAAGGCTTCACTACTCGTTCGCTTGAGGGGTTCAGTTGTTAGTTGGACTAGCGCTTCTCCTCGCCTATGAAAGAGATGATTTATCGGCCATAGTGAGATATGAGTGCAATCTTGACCTCCTCCATTTGGAATCAGATGAATCGAACTGAGGAATGTAAGCCAACCGCCGGTCCTAATGGGATTCTTAAAACGAATCTTATTAGTGGCTGCGGATAGTCTTACCAAGGAGTCGTGCATAGCCGTCTACTTGTATGCGAAGGCTGTTAAGCGGTTGTATAGGAAGTCGGGGTTTGTTCCTTGCTTTGTATCTGAAGCAATGTGCAAGCTCTCTTCAGATTGCCTATGGAGGTGATCGGCGACCTCACGATCGCTTACCAGTTCCGGTCTCTTTGACCCGGTCTGGTTTCCCTCGTATTATCCAATTTTTTATCCGTCGTCAGATGTATAAGAAGGATGATAAGGCAGATATGCTAGTCAAGATTTTGTTGTCCCTCTTTAATTTATCTAAGATTATCTTATTAGCTAAACGAATGGATTTCTCAACCTTTGCTTCCATTGTCTCGCGATCCAGAAAAGGTGGTCCAAGCCGTCAACCGGGTGGCGGAAACGCTGCCCCAGTTGGTGGGGAGGTACCTACCTTGGGTTTCACAGATCCCCCTTGATGAAGGGGTTACGTGGGAGCCAACCCGGAAGGCTATACCAAATTCTCCTTACCTCTCCCAACAATTGAGACTTCCGACTATCGAATCAGAGCTCTAATGTATCTACGCTAGATCTTTATAATAGCAGTCTCTTATGGGAGTCGCTCTTCTCTTGATGCTACCCCTCGGTCAGCCTTTCTTTGGCTAAGCTGATTCAGATCGATTTATTAGAGTGAACTTTGATCTCCTTTACTTGATTGATAGGAAAGTGACCCTTGGCTATCTTACGAAGAGCCTAACTCTATCATAAAAAAAATTGACACTAAGCGAAGAATGCAGACTGGACTAAACCAAGGGCACTTCTGGAAAGGTTCCTTTGATAGAAGATCGGTACTTGAAGTCAGAAAGAGGTAGAGATGAGATAGTTATTGCAGCTGAAGGAAGCTAGCCACAAGGAAGGAGAACTCTTAGATCCGGATCCCAGTCCACGACTCTATTATCACCTCTTTCTGGTCTCTTCTATCAATTAATCATGGGATTGACTTCCATTACGAGCAAAGAAGCAAGGCTTTCCTTGTGTAAGCGAATCCCCATTAAGGATATAAGAGTGGTCAGGAGTTTGTGCAAGGCAGTTTTATTTATAATGTTTAGTGAGGTATTGATTTCCTAGGGTAAGCGCAGTGTCTTGACTTTCAAGCCTTTAAGTCTCTTGGGTAAATAGGGATCCTAATCCTAGGCAAGCTAGTCAGTTAAGTTTCTCTTCATTTTCCGAGATAAGCAGTTCCATTCCTTCGCCTTCTCCAGGATTTGACCCTTCGCTTTCCGCTGAGCTGAGGTAATCCCTGAAGCCCCCCTGCTTGCAGTGGCAGTTGCCAGCAAGTAAGACAGTGAAAGCTATGGCTAGGGATTTTCTGCTTGACAAGGAGAGGAATCCTTTGGACTTTAGCTTCTCCCTGGTAGGGAATACGATTCCTTTACCCAGTTCTCTTCTCTTTCTTTAGAAGCAGTATAACCATATAGTTATAAAGCGGTATTTTTTCCATTGGAGGATAAAGTTAGCTAGTTCAAGCAAGGGCAAAAGCAACTACAATTGAAACTGACTCTCTAGGGGCAGGGACTACCGTTAGCGGGACTGCTACGGCAATAACAAGGAAGGACTAGTCGAGATGAAGGGACACTTTCATTGTCTATAAAGGGAAAGGGCAAAGAAACTCCAACGACTGACTCTGGCTATAGGGATGTGACAGAATTCCCTGGGAGAAATCCTCCCACTGCTATTGTAGTGGCTTAACCTTTTTCGATGGCAGAAGCATTGGATGCCCTTTTTTCTCCAACACTAGATGCGCTTGATCTAGCCCTCCCTTGGAACTAGATCCCTAGCTTGGAAAGAAAAGAAATCTATAACTGGCTTACTTGCGGACTTAGCAATGGCCATTAGGAGCACTTCTACAAATATTGATATTGGGAATGCCACTACTTCAACTACTGCTTCAATGGGAATAGCAGAAAAATGGAATTAAGAAACTCATACTTCCGGAAGAAAAGCTATATCCCTTAGGAGGGATATCTTCTCGTGAGCCCTAGAATCAGTTTGCCTAAAATCACTTGATGGAACAGGCTCGGCTGGATCAAAGCACTTTTTTCTGACACTCGCAACTAACTACTCCACTGTACATATAGGGAAGACCACTACTGAGACTGGAACTCAAAGGCCTCCAACGGTAACTTCAACTCCAGGTAAGGCGGAAGCACTTTTAGGGCTTAGGACGATAAAGACATCTTATACACTAGCTTTTGACCTAGAACCAGCTGACTTAACAGATGGATTGGCCTTGCCTACTTCAATGCCAATTGATAGGGGGCCTGGACCAACATCGAAAGAAAGTGCAACTTCTGGAACTGCTCCCTTAAAGAAGAAATCTCCATTCACTGCAACTAAAACCTCAGGAAAAGTTATCTAGTTAGACCTTCCCGGTAAAGATTACTAAGACATGGAAAGAAATCTAGCTATTAGTGCCTTATATCTAGCCCCTTACTTATCCCTTTGGCTTGAAATATCACTTTACCTACCCTCTCAAGTCTCGCCTCTGTCGCCTTCTACCAAGAAGGAAACTATTCACTACTCATATGGCTCTCGTAGAACAACTACTGAGACGAGTAGACTATCAGGTGAACAAGAACTGGGGGAGGCATCCTACTCTTGGGAGAAATCCTACACACCTTAGACAGGGTAGGAAGAGTAATCTTAAAACTTCAAGCTCTCAAAACAAAAGGTATATATCCTTCTTAGCCTTATACACTCCCAGGATAATTTACTTACCCCCTGTTTCCCCTTTGACCCTTAATAATGGAGGACTTATTTACACAAAAGCTAAACTAAACAAGGAATCCAATTACAGTAGCTCTAATTGAATTGGCTGGCTCTCCTACCTGGGATCCCAACTATCATCCATATCCGTTTACCCTACCTGCTATCCAAAGTCCTTCCACCTGTTACTCACTCTCCGGAGGGAGATGGATGGATCGTGCTTGTGCTATCAAGCCGAAATATGACTGCTTTCGAGCGGTATTCACGGAAAAAGATTGAATGGTTGTAAACAGATTCGCTAGTTGGGTCAATTGGCACTCTTTCACTAGTGATTGTAAGCTAGGTGCCCTTAAATGACAGGAGGGGAAGAAGCTCTAACGGAAGCATCCAATCAACCGGGAATCCCACCTTTCAGATTCTACATCTGCTACTGCTGGAGTGGAGAATGAATCTACTACCTGTGCCAGCAAACAAATACTAAAAATAAGAAAGGGCTAGGTGTCCATGCCACCAACCAACTCCTGAAAGAAAAACACGCGCTTCCCCGGCAAACCACTAGAAGTTACCCATCGAGTCGAGCAATGATCCAATTGGAGAAGCAAGCTGCTCTTTGTCACCCCATTTCCCTGGGACCAAGAACAAGCTCCAAAGAAGAAGAAGGACTTCGCAATCTCAGGTACAATGGCTAGTTGGAAAGCCTTCAATTCAAGCCAATCTCTTGATTCACATTCATGGGAAACCGTTGCAACTGATCCTGCATACCAATCATCCGCCGCTTACAGTAATGGCACTAAGCCAAGGTTTCTATGGATTCAGTCCTGTGGAAAAATACATATATTAGGTAGGGCAATTCAGTTAGTAGTGTCACCGGTCAATCCTTGGGACACTAGCGAGTCCGTCCTTAACCTAAAAATTGGGTCCATGAAGCCTTAGATACTCCAAGCCTCAATCTTTATTGTCCTTGAACCTAGACCATGGAAGTATGGTTATAGTCCCATTCCATTAGTGGGATCCATAGCCTACGGGTCTTTCCCAAGCCAGTAAAATAAGAAGGTTTTCGAGGACTACCCCAAGCCTACAAGTAGGCAGGACTTTCAGTTACAATGTCTAGGTTGGGCAAGCTTGAATGCCCCTACTCCCAACAAGTTGCTGGTCGGGATCGTGAAACTATCGCTGTTTGGTCATAAGGATAATCGTTCTTATCTTATTAGGTCAGGGGCGGCCGGCCCGGGGGTTACCCGCGATTGGTAATGGCATAACCAGAAGAGGAGTAGGGGAGACAAGGTTACGCGCTGGGTAGCGCAGCGCATCTGTTTCGGGTACAGGGGCGACGAGGGGTGCTAACCCGGCCACCCAACCCAGCGGGTCAGGGGCGGGCCGGCCATAGGTTCGAATCCTGCCACCTTTCTTGTGGATCATCCTGTGGTTACCGGATGATGGGAATAACAAAGCAGAATTTTTTTTTATGAGCACAGCACGAAATGTCAATAATATATGAATTCTTTCATTTTTCGTTATTTCCGGGTCTTTTCGTTGCATTCACTTACAACAAGAAAGAACCACCAGCGTTTGGTGCAGCACCTGCATTTTGGTGCATTCTTCTTTCTTTCCTTGGTCTTTCGTTCCGTCATATTCCTAATAATCCTTATCAAATTACAAACGTATTAACCGCTACATGTACACCTTTCTTTTATCAAATCTCAGGGACATGGTCTAATCATGCAGGGTAGTATTTTATATCATGGTGTCGGATCCCACGTTTTTATGGATTCCTTCT
>JAVHNN010000324.1:0-47727 GCA_031439585.1 Pterocarpus macrocarpus
AAAGAGAAACCAATTCCTTAAGGATTAAGACTTGATTCCAATCAATGGCAAAAAGAACTTAAAAGACAAAGAGAAACCAATTCATTAAGGATTAAGACTTGATTCCAATCAATACCAAAAGAAACTAGAGGAAAAGAGAAACCAATTCCTTAAGGATTAAGACTTAGTTCAATCAATTACCAAAAGAACTTAAAGGACAAGAGAAACCAATTCCTCAAGGATTAAGACTTGATTCCAATCAATGGCAAAAAGAACTTAAAGACAAGAGAAACCAATTCATTAAGGATTAAGACTTGATTCAATCAATTCCAAAAAGAACAAAAGAACCTAAGGATTAAGGAAAAAGAGAAACCAATTCATTAAGGATTAAGACTTGATTCCAATCAATACCAAAAAGAACCTAAAGGAAAAAGAGAAACCAATTCCTTAAGGATTAAGACTTGATTCCAATCAATTGGCAAAAGAACTTAAAAGACAAAGAGAAACCAATTCATTAAGGATTAAGACTTGATTCCAATCAATGGCAAAAGAAACTTAGAAGAAAAAGAGAAAGCAATTCAATTTGGATTAAGACTTAGTTCCAATCAATTACCAAAAGAACTTAAAGGACAAAGAGAAACCAATTCCTCAAGGATTAAGACTTGATTCCAATCAATGGCAAAAAGAGCTTAAAAGACAAGGAGAAACCAATTCATTATGGATTAAGACTTGATTCCAATCAATACAGAAAAGAAACTTAGAGGAAAAGAGAAACCAATTCCTTAAGGATTAAGACTTACTTCCAATCAATTACCAAAAGAACTTAAAGGACAAAGAGAAACCAATTCCTCAAGGATTAAGACTTGATTCCAATCAATGGCCAAAAGAACTTAAAGGACAAAGAGAAACCAATTCATCAAGGATTAACACTTGCTTTCAATCAAATCCAAAAGAACCTAGAGGAAAAAGAGAAACCAATTCCTTAAGGATTAAGACTTAGTTCCAATCAATTACCAAAAGAAATTAAAGGAAAAGAGAAACCAATTCCTCAAGGATTAAGACTTGATTCCAATCAATGGCAAAGAACTTAAAAGACAAAGAGAAACCAATTCATTAAGGATTAAGACTTGATTCCAATCAATGGCCAAAAGAACTAAAGAGGAAAGAGAAACCAATTCCTAAGGATTAAGACTTGAGTTCCAATCAATTACCAAAAAGAACTTAAAGGACAAAGAGAAACCAATTCCTCAAGGATTAAGACTTGATTCCAATCAATGGCAAAAGAACTTAAAAGACAAGAGAAACCAATTCATTATGGATTAAGACTTGATTCCAATCAATGGCAAAAAGAAACTAGAGGAAAAAGAGAAACCAATTCCTTAAGGATTAAGACTTGATTCCAATCAATTACCAAAAGAACTTAAAGGACAAAGAGAAAACAATTCCTCAAGGATTAAGACTTGAATCCAATCAATGGCAAAAAGAACTTAAAAGACAAAGAGAAACCAATTCATTATGGATTAAGACATGATTCCAATCAATAACAAAAGAACTAGAGGAAAAAGAGAAACCAATTCCTTAAGGATTAAGACTTGATTCCAATCAATTACCAAAAGAACTTAAAGGACAAAGAGAAACCAATTCCTTAAGGATTAAGACTTGATTCCAATCAATGGCAAAAAGAACTTAAAGACAAGAGAAACCAATTCATTATGGATTAAGACTTGATTCCAATCAATACAAAAAGAACTTAGAGGAAAAGAGAAACCAATTCCTTAAGGATTAAGACTTGATTCCAATCAATACCAAAAGAACTTAAAGGACAAAGAGAAACCAATTCCTTAAGGATTAAGACTTGATTCAATCAATGGCAAAAAGAACTTAAAAGACAAGAGAAACCAATTCATTAAGGATTAAGACTTGATTCAATCAATACCAAAAGAACTTAGAAAAAGAGAAACCAATTCCTAAGGATTAAGACTTGATTCCAATCAATTACCAAAAGAACTTAAAGGACAAAGAGAAACCAATTCCTCAAGGATTAAGACTTGATTCCAATCAATGGCAAAAGAACTTAAAAGACAAGAGAAACCAATTCATTAAGGATTAAGACTTGATTCCAATCAATACCAAAAGAACTAAAGGACAAAGAGAAACCAATTCCTTAAGGATTAAGACTTGATTCCAATCAATACCAAAAGAACTTAAAGAAGAACGAGAAACCGATTGCTTAAGGATTAAGACTTGATTCCAATCAATGGCGAAAAGAACTGAAAGGACAAAGAGAAACCAATTCATTAATGATTAAGACTTATTTCCAATCAATTACCAAAAGAACATAAAGGATAAAGAGAAACCAATTCCTTAAGGATTAAGACTTGATTCCAATCAATTACCAAAAGAACATAAAGGATAAAGAGAAACCAATTCCTTAAGGATTAAGACTTGATTACCATCAATGGCAAAAAGAACTTAAAAGACAAAGAGAAACCAATTCATTATGGATTAAGAGTTGATTCCAATCAATACCAAAAAGAACTTAAAACACCAAGAGAAACCAATTCATTATAGATGAAGATTTGATTCCAATCAATTACCAAAAAGAATCCTGGGGAGTAAAAGACAAACCATTTCCCAAGGATTAAGCATTTTGGCCCCAATCAATTGCTACGAATTTAAATATTTAAGAGAAACCAATTCCTCAAGAATTAAGACTTGATTCCAATCAATCGCAAAAGAACTTAAAGAGCATGTTATAAACCAATTCATTACGGATAAAAGACTTGATTCCAACTGACATACCAAAAGAAGTTAAATATAAGAAAAGAGAAACTAATTCCATTAAGCGATTGAAACTTGAGTCTAAATCCACTACCAAAAGCAACTTAGTTTATTAAAAGAGAAACTAATTCCTCAAGGATCTGACTTGAAATTCCAATCAATTGCAAAAGAACTTGAAGATAAAGAGAAATCCAAGTCATTTTGGATAAAGACTTGATTCCAATCATCAATTTAAAAGAAACTAGAGAAAAAGAGAAACAAATTCCTGTAGAAGGATTAAGACTTAGTTCCAACCACCACTAGAACTTAGAAGGACAAAGAGAAATCAATTCCTCAAGGATTAAGACTTGATTCCAAATCAACGCAAAAAGAAGTAAAAAGATAGAGAAACCAATTCATCGGGTGGGATTAAGACTTGGTTCCAATCAATTCCAAAAAGAACCTAGAGAAAAGGAGAAACCAATTCCTTAAGGATTAAGACCTACTTCCAATGAATTACCAAAAGATCTTAAAGGACAAAGAGAAGCCAATTCCTCAAGGATTAAGACTTGATTCCAATCAATGGCAAAAAGAACTTAAAACACCAAGAAAATCCAATTCATTATAGATGAAGACATGATTCCAATCAATACCAAAAAGAACCTAGAGGAAAAAGACAAACCAATTCCTTAAGGATTAAGACTTAGTTCCAATCAATTGCCAAAGAACTTAAAGGACGAAGAGAAACCAATTCCTCAAGGATTAAGACTTGATTCCAATAAATGGCAAAAAGAACTTAAAAGACAAAGAGAAACCAATTCATTATGGATAAAGACTTGATTCCATTCAATACCGAAAAGAAACTACAGGAAAAAGAGAAACCAATTCCTTAAGGATTAAAACTTAGTTCCAACCAATTACCAAAAGAACTTAAAGGACAAAGAGAAACCAATTCCTCAAGGATTCAGACTTGAGTCCAATCAATGGCAAAAAGAACTTAAAAGATAAAGAGAAACCAATTCATTTTGGATAAAGACTTGATTCCAATCAATACCGAAAAGAAACTAGATAAAAAGAGAAACCACCTGCAGAAGTGATTAAGATTTCATTCAACCAATTAATGGCAAACAGAACTTAAAGGACAAAGAGAAATCAATTCCCCAAGGATTAAGACTTTCGATTCCAATCAACGGCAAAAAGTTAAGTAAAAGACATAGAGTAAAACCAATTCATTAAACAGGACAAGACTTTAGCTCTAACCAATTCCAAAAAGAACCTAGAGAAAAGGAGAAACCAATTCCTTAAGGATTAAGACCTACTTCCAATCAATTACCAAAAGATCTTAAAGGACAAAGAGAAGCCAATTCCTCAAGGATTAAGACTTGATCTCCAATCAACGAAAAAGAACTTAAACACCAAGAGAAACCACCATTATGGGATGAAGACATGATTCCAATCAATTACCAAAAGAACCTTAGAGGAAGTGACAAACCAATTCCTTAAGGATTAAGACTTAATTCCAATCAATTGCCAAAGAACTTAAAGGATCTAAGAGAAACCAATTCCCCCGGCTGACAAGACTTGATCTCCAATAAATGGCAAAAAGAATTTAAAGACAAAGAGAAACCAATTCATTAAGGAGAAAGACTTCATTCCATTCAATACCTAAAAGAAAACTTATAGGAAAAAGACAAACCAATTCTTTAAGGATTAAGACTTAGTTCCAAACCAATTACCAAAAGAACTTAGCTGGACAAAGAGAAACCAATTCCTCAAGGATTCGCATTTGAGTCCAATCAACGGCAAAAAGAACTTAAAAGATAAATGTAAACCAATTCATTTTGGATAAAGACTTGATTCCAATCAATAATTTAAGAAAAGAAATCAGAGGAAAAAGAGTGAAACCAATTCCTGTAAGGATTAAGACTTAAATTCCAATCAATTACCAACAGAACTTAAAGGACAAAGAGAAACCAATTCCTCAAGGACAAGACTTGATTCCAATCAATTACAAAAAGAACTTGAACACCAAGAGAAACCAATTCATTATGTATAAAAGACTTGATTCCAATCAATACCTAAAATAAACTAGATGAAAAAGCATAAAAACCAATTCCAGAAGGACAAGACTTGGGGCCTAATCAATTACCAAAAGAACTTAGAAGGACAAAAATAAACCAATTTCTCAAGGACAAGACTGATTCAATCAATTCAAGCAGTAAGTAATAAAGATATATAAACCAATTCATCGCTGGGATTAAGACTCTGGTTCCAATCAATTCCAAAAAGAACCTAGAGAAAAGGAGAAACCAATTCCTGGGCGATTAAAAACCTACTTCCAATCAATTACCAAAAGATCTTAGAAAAGATGACAGAGAGAAGCCAATTCCTCAAGGATTAAGACTTGATTCCAATCAATACAAAAAGTAAGGCATTAAAGGATATAGGAGAAACTAATTCATTATCGTGTGACAAGACTTGGTCTAATCAATTCCAAAAAAGAATCTAGAGGAAAAGGAGAAACCAATTCCCTGCCGATTAAGACCTTACTTCCAATCAATTACCAAAAGATCTTAAAGGACAAAGCAGGTCAATTCCTCAAGGATTAAGACTTGATTCCAATCAAATTCATAAAGCAACTTAAACACCAAGAGAAACCAATTCATTAATGACGAAGACTTGATTCCAATCAATACCAAAAGAACCTAAATGGAAAAAAAGACAAACCACCTCTGTAAGGATCAAGACTCAGGTTCCAATCAATTGCCAAAAGGAACTTGTGCGGACGTAAGAGAAACCAATTCCTCAAGAATTCACACTTGATTCCAATCAATCGCAAAAGTTAACTTAAAGGACAAAAGAGAAACCAATTCATTACTAAAAGACTTGATTCCAATCAATGACCGTAAGTTAAGAACTATAGAAAAAAAAGAGAAACCAACTCATTGGCCGATCAAGACTTAGTTCCAACCAATTACCAAAAGAACTTAAATAATAAAGAGAAACCAATTCCCCATGATTCAGACTTGAGTACAATCAATAATGGCAAAAAGAACTGAAAGGATAAAGAGAAACCAATTCATTTTGGATAAAGACTTGATTCCAATCAATACCCAAAGAAACTAGATGAAAAGAGAAACCAATCTGCATTAAGGACAAGACTTAATTCCAACCAACTAACAAACGAACTTAAAGGACAAAGAGAAATCAATTCCCTCAAGTTGATTAAGACTTTGATTCCAACTGAATCGGCAAAAGAAGTAAAAAGACAAAGAGAAACCAATTCATTGTGGATTAAGACTTGGCTCCAATCAATTCCAAAAAGAACTCAGAGAAAAGGAGAAA
Source organism: Pterocarpus macrocarpus (assembly GCA_031439585.1). Classification (NCBI taxonomy): domain Eukaryota; kingdom Viridiplantae; phylum Streptophyta; class Magnoliopsida; order Fabales; family Fabaceae; genus Pterocarpus; species Pterocarpus macrocarpus. Next base: position 6,085 of record JAVHNN010000324.1, read on the forward strand.
TCCAATTCTCAAGGATTAAGACCTACTTCCAATCAATTACCAAAAGATCTTAAAGGACAAAGAGAAGCCAATTCCTCAAGGATTAAGACTTGATTCCAATCAATGGCAAAAAGAACTTAAAACACCAAGAAAAACCAATTCATTATAGATGAAGACATGATTCCAATCAATACCAAAAAGAACCTAGAGGAAAAAGACAAACCAATTCCTTAAGGATTAAGACTTAGTTCCAATCAATTGCCAAAGAACTTAAAGGACGAAGAGAAACCAATTCCTCAAGGATTAAGACTTGATTCCAATAAATGGCAAAAAGAACTTAAAAGACAAAGAGAAACCAATTCATTATGGATAAAGACTTGATTCCATTCAATACCGAAAAGAAACTATAGGAAAAAGAGAAACCAATTCCTTAAGGATTAAGACTTGTTTCAAATCCACTACCAAAAGAACTTAAAGGGATAAAGAGAAACCAATTCCTCAAGGATTCAGACTTGAGTCCAACTAATGGCAAAAAGAACTTAAAAAGATAAAATGTAAAACCAATTCATTTTGGATAAAGACTTGATTCTCCAACTAATACTTAAAAGAAACTGTAGGAAAAGAGAAACCAATTCCTGTATGGATTTCAAGACTTAGTTCCAATCAATTACCACCGTAACTTAAAGGACAAAGAGAAACCAATTCCTCAAGGATTAAGAGACTTGATTCCAATCAATGGCAAAAAAGAACTTAAAGTACTCAAGAGAAACCAATTCATTATAGATGAAGACTTGATTCCAATCAATAATCTAAAAGAACTAGAGGAAAAAGTGAAACCAATTCCGAAGGATTAAGACTTAGTTCCAATCAATTACCAAAAAGAACTTAAAGGACAAAGAGAAACCAATTCCTCACAAGGATTGGAGACTTGATTCCAATCAATGGGCAAAAAGAAGTAAAAGTATTATAGAGAAACCACCCATTGTAAGGATTAAGACTTGGTTCCAATCAATTCCAAAAAGAACCTAGGAGAAAAGGAGAAACTAATTCCCAAGGATTAACACAGATTTCCAATCAATTACCAAAAGAACTTCAAAGGAGTAAAGAGAAGCCAATTCCTCAAGGATTAAGACTTTGACCCAATCAATGGCAAAGTTAACTTAAAGACACTGAGAAACCACTTCATTATAGACAAGACTTGATTCCAATCAATACCAAAAGAAACTAGAGGAAAGAGAAACTAATTCCAGAAGGACAAGACTTAGTTCCAACTAATTACCAAAGAACTTTAAAGGACAAAGGAGAAACCAATTCCTCAAGGATTAAGACTTGATTCCAATCAATGGCAAAAAGAAGTACAAGACATAGAGAAATCCAATTCATTGTGGATTAAGACGGTCTCCAATCAATTCCAAAAGAACCTAGAGAAAAGGAGAAACCACCCCAAGGATTAAAATCTACTTCCAATCAATTACCAAAAGATCTTAAAGGACAAAGAGAAGCCAACTCTCAAGGATTAAGACTGATTCCAATCAATTACCAAAAGAACTTAAAGGACAAAGAGAAACCAATTCCTGAAGGACTAGGACTCGATTCCAATCAATGGCAAAAAGAACTAAAACACCAAGAGAAACCACACAATTCATTATAGATGAACATACGATTCCAATCAATACCAAAAGAACCTAGAGGAAAAGACAAACCAATTTCCTTAAGGATTAAGACTTAGTTCCAACCAATTACCACAAAGAACTTAAAGTGGACTAAGAGAAACCAACTCCTCAAGGATTAAGATTTGATTCCAATCAATGGCAAAAGAACTTAAAGGACCCCAAGAGAAACCAATTCATTATAGATGAACACTTGATTCCAACTTCAATACCAAAAAGAACTAGTATAAAAAGAGAAACTACAATTCCGTAAGGATTAAGACTTAGTTCCAATCAATTACGAAAAGAACTTAAAGGACAAAGAGAAACCAATTCCTCAAGGATTAAGACTTGATTCCACAACTCAATGGCAAAGCAAGAAAGACAAAGAGAAACCAATTCATTGTGGGATTAAGACTCTGGTTCCAATCAATTCCAAAAAGAACCCAGAGGAAAGGAGAAACCAATTCCCCATGATTTCAAGACTTGCATTTCCAATCAATTACCAAAAGATCTTAAAGTGATTTAAGCATAAGCTACCTCAAGGATTAAGACTTGATTCCAATCAATCTAAGAAAGAACTTGAAACACCAAGAGAAACCAATTCATTTATAGATGAAGACTTCCTGATTCCAATCAATACCTAAAAGAAACTAGAGGAAAAAAAGAGAACCAATTCCTTGAAGGATTAAAACCGCCCAACTAATTACCAAAAGAACTTAAAGGACAAAGAGAAACCAATTCCTCATGGATTCAGACTTGAGTCCAATCAATGGCAAAAGAACTTAAAAAGATAAAAGAGAAACCAATTCATTTTGATAAAGACTTGATTCCAATCAATAATAAAAGAAACTGTAGGAAAGAGAAACCAATTCCTGTATGATTTAAGACTTAATTCCAACCAATTACCAAATGTAATCCTTAAAGGACAAAGAGAAATCAATTCCTCAAGGATTAAGACTTGATTCCAATCAACGGCAAAAGAAGTAAAAAGATATAGAGAAACGCAATTCCATTGTGGATTAAGACTTGATTCCAATCAATTCCAAAAAGAATCCTAGAGAAGCGAGAAACCAATTCCTTGCCGACAAGACTTACTCCCAATGAATTACCAAAAGATCTTAAATGACAAAGCAGGCTCCAATTCCTCAAGGATTAAGATGACTTGATTCCAATCACGCAAAAAGAACTTAAACACCAAGAAAATCCAACTCATTATAGATTAACACATGATTCCTTAATCAATACCAAAAGAACCTATGAAAAAGACACAACCACCTCATTAAGGATTAACACTTGAGCCCAATCAATTGCCAAAAGAACTTGAAGGACTAAGAGAAACTAATTCCTCAAGGATTGCCATTTGATTCCAATAAATGGCAAAAAGAACTTAAAAGACAAAGAGAAACCAACCATTATGGATAAAGACTTGATTCCATCTCATCACTGGCAAAAAGAAACTACAAATGAAAAGAGAAACCACCTCCTTAAGGATTAAAACTTAGTTCCAACCAATTACCAAAAGAACTTAAAGGAGAAAGAGAAACCAATTCCTAAAGGATTCAGACTTGAGTCCAATCAATGGCAAAAAGAACTGAAAATACAAAGAAAAACCAATTCATTTTGGATAAAGACTTGATACCAATCAATACCGAAAAGAAAACTAGAGGAAAAAGAGAAACCAATTCATAAGGGATTAAGACTTAGTTCCAACCAATTACCAATGTAATCCAAAGGACAAGAGAAATCAATTCCCCAAGGATTAAAAGACTTGATTCCAATCAACGGCAAAAAGAAGTAAAAAGACATATAAACCAATTCATCACATGGGATTAAGACTTGGTTCTAATCAATTCCAAAAAGAACCTAGAGAAAAGGAGAAACCAATTCCTTAAGGATTAAGACTTACTTCCAATCAATTACCAAAAATCTTAAAGGACAAAGAGAAGCCAATTCCACAAGGATTATGACTTGATTCCAATCAATGGCAAAAAGAACTTAAAACACCAAGAGAAACCAATTCGTTATAGATTAAGACATGGATTCCAATCAATACCAAAAAGAACCTAGAGGAAAAAGACAAACCAATCTCTTTAAGGATTAAGACTTAGTTCCAATCAATTGCCAAAAGAACTTAAAGGACGAAGAGAAACCAATTCCCTCAAGGATTAAGACTTGATTCCAATAAATGGCAAAAAGAACTTAAAGACAAAGAGAAACTAATTCATTACTGGAGGATTAAGACTTGATTCATTCAATCAATTTAAAAGAAACTATATGAAAAAGAGAAACTAATTCCTTGGCTGATTGAAACTTGGGCCTCCAACCAATTACCAAAAGAACTAAAGGACAAAGAGGAAACCACCCTCAAGGATTCACTTCGAGTCCAATCAATTCAAGAAAAAGAATCTCAAAGATAGAAGAGAAACCAAGTCATTTGATAAAGACTTGATTCCAATCAATACCGAAAAGAAACTAGAGGGAAAAAAAGAGAAACCAATCTGCATTAAGTGATTTCACACTTAATTCCAAATCCAATTACCAAATGTAACTTAAAGGATGTTATAAAATCAATTCCTCAAGCGATTAAGACTTGATTTCAATCAACGGCAAAAGAAGTAAAAAGACATAGAGAAACCAATTCATTGTGGATTAAGACTTGGTCTCCAATCAATTCCAAAAGAACTCAGAGAAAAGGAGAAACCAATTCCTTAAGGATTAAGCACCTACTTCCAATCAATTACCAAAAAGATCTTAAAGGATAAAAGAGAAGCCAATTCCTCAACAGACAAGACTTAATTCCAATCAATACGCAAAGTTAACTTAAAGACACCAAGAGAAACCAACTCATTATAGACGTAATACTTACGATTCCAATCAATACCAAAAAGAACCTAGAGGAAAAAGACAAACCAATTCCTTAATAGATTAAGCACTTAGTTCCAATCAATCACCAAAAGAACTTAAAGGACTAAGAGAAACCAATTCCTCAAGGATTAAGACTTGATTCCAATAAATGGCAAAAAGAACTTAAAAAGACAAAGAGAAACCAATTCATTATGGATAAAGACTCCTGATTCCATTCAATTTAAAAGAAACTATAGGAAAAAGAGAAACCAATTCCTTAAGGATTAAAACTTAGTTCTAACCAATATCTCGCCAAAAGAACTTAAAGGACAAAGAGAAACCAATTCCAAGGATTCGTGACTTGAGTCCAATCAATGGCAAAAAAGAACTTAAAGATAAAGAGAAACCAATTCATTTTGGATAAAGACCTGATTCCAATCAATGGTCACCTAAAAGAAACTAGAGGAAAAGAGAAACCAATTCTGTAAGGATTAAGACTTAATTCCAACCAATTACTGGTCAGAACTTAAAGGACAAAAGAGAAATCAATTCCTCAAGGATTTAAGACTTGATTCCAATCAACTAAAAAGAAGTAAAAAGACATGTGAGAAACCAATTCATTGTGGATTAAGACTTGGTTCCAATCAATTCCAAAAGAATCCTAGAGAAAAGGAGAAACCAATTCATCAAGGATTAAGACTTACTTCCAATCAATTACTAAAGAACTTCAAAGGACAAAGAGAAGCCAATTCCTCAAGGGGATTAAGACTTAGATTCCAATCAATGGCAAAAGAACTTAAAACACCAAGAGAAACCAATCTATTATAGATGAAGACATGATTCCAATCAATACCAAAAAGAATCTAGCAGGAAAAAGACAACCAATTCCTTAAGGATTAAGACTTAGTTCCAATCAATAGCCAAAGAACTTAAAGGGACGAAGAGAAACTTAATTCCTCAAGGATTAAGACATCATTCCAATAAACTACCAAAAGTTAACTTAAAGGAGAAAGAGAAACCAATTCATTATGGATAAAGACTCTGATTCCATTCAATACCTAAAAGAAACTTAAATAAAAGAGAAAACTACTCCTGGCTGATTTAAACTAGATTCCAACTAATTACCAAAAGAACTTAAAGGACAAAGAGAAACCAATTCCTCAAGGATTCAGACTTGAGTCCAATCAATGGCAAAAAGAACTTAAAAGATAAAGAGAAACCAAGTCATTTTGGATAAAGACTTGATTCCAATCAATACCGAAAAGAAACTAGAGGAAAAAGAGAAACCAATTCCGTAAGGATTAAGACTTAGTTCCAACCAATTACCAACAGAACTTAAAGGACAAAGAGAAATCAATTCCTCAAGGATTAAGACTTGATTCCAATCAACGGCAAAAAGAAGTAAAAAGACATAGAGAAACCAATTCATTGTGGATTAAGACTTGGTTCCAATCAATTCCAAAAAGAACCTAGAGAAAAGGAGAAACCAATTCCTTAAGGATTAAGACCTACTTCCAATCAATTACCAAAAGATCTTAAAGGACAAAGAGAAGCCAATTCCTCAAGGATTAAGACTTGATTCCAATCAATGGCAAAAAGAACTTAAAACACCAAGAAAAACCAATTCATTATAGATGAAGACATGATTCCAATCAATACCAAAAAGAACCTAGAGGAAAAAGACAAACCAATTCCTTAAGGATTAAGACTTAGTTCCAATCAATTGCCAAAGAACTTAAAGGACGAAGAGATACCAATTCCTTCATGATTAAGACTTGATTCCAATAAATGGCAAAAGAACTTAAAGGACAAAGAGAAACCACCCATTATGGATAAAGACTTGATTCCATTCAATACCTAAAAGAAAAACCATGTGAAAAAGAGAAACCAATTCCTTAAGGATTAAGACCTAGTTCCAACCAATTACCAAAAGAATTTAAAAGACAAAGAGAAACTAATTCTCAAGGATTCAGATTTGAGTCCAATCAATGGCAAAGTTAACTTAAAAGATAAAGAGAAACCAATCTATTTTGGATAAAAGACTTGATTCCTAATCAATACCATTTAAAAGAACTAGAGGAAAAAAAGAGAAACCAATTCGTAAGGGGATTAAGACTCTAGTTCCAAATCCAATTACCACTGTAACTTAAAGGACAAAGAGAAATCAATTCCTCAAGGATTAAGACTTGATTCCAATCAACTGGCAAAAGTTAAGTAAAAGACATAGAGAAACCAATTCATTGTGGATTAAGACTTGGTTCTAATCAATTCCAAAGAACCTAGAGAAAAGCCGAGAAACCAATTCTTGGCTGACAAGACACCTTGATTCCAATCAATTACCAAAAGGAAACTGTGTAGCGACAAAAGAGAAACCAAATCCTTAAGGATTAAGATTTAGTTCCAAATCTAATGGCTAAAAGAACTTAAATGGACAAAGAAAACCAATTCATAGGATTAAAGACTCTGATTCCAATCAATACCAAAGAATCCTAGATAAAAGACAGAAACCAATTCATTAAGCGATTAAGGCACTCTCTGATTCCAATCAATTCACAAAAGAACTTAAAGGACTAAGAGAAACCAATTCTCAAGGATTACAGACTTGATTCCAATCAATGGCAAAAAGAACTTAAAGACAAAGAGAAAACCAATTCATTATGGGATAAAGACTCTGATTCCAATCAATACCGAAAAGAAACTAGAGGAAAAAAAAGAGTAAACCAATTCCTTAAGGATTAACACTTAGTTCCAATCAATTACTGTGGGTGTTAACTTAAAGAACTTCTAGCACAGGACAGTTAGAAACCAATTCCTCAAGGATTAAGACTTGATTCCTAATCTAATGGCCAAAAGAACTTAAAAGACAAAAGAGAAACCAATTCATTATGGATAAAGACTTGATTCCAATCAATACCTGGGAAAAGAAAACTAGAGGAAAAAGAGAAAACCAATTCCTTAAGGATTAACATCACTCTGAGTCCCCAACTAAATACCAAATAGAACTTAAAGGACAAAGAGAAACTAATTCATCAAGGATTAAGAGACTTGATTCCAATCAATTACAAAAAGAACTAAAAGACAAAGAGAAACCAATTTCATTATGGATTAAGACTCTGATTCCAATCAATTCCAAAAAGAAACTGTAGAAAAAGAGAAACCAATTCCTTAAGGATTAAGACTAGTTCCAATCAATTACCAAAGAACTTAAATGACAAAGAGAAGTTACCAATTCCTCAAGGATTAAGACTTGATTCCAATCAATGGCAAAAAAAGAACTTAAAGACACCAAGAGAAATCCAATTCATTATGGATAAAGACACTTGATTCCAACTGACAATACCAAAAAAGAACTTGAGGAAAAAAGAGAAACCAATTCCCTAAGGATTAAGGTGATTCTAGTTCCAATCAATTACCAAAAGAACTTAAAGGACAACAGCAGAGAAACCAATTCCTCAAGGATTTGACTTGATTCCAATCAATGGCAAAAGAACTTAAAAGACAAAAGAGAAACCAATTCATTATGGATTAAGACTTTGATTCCATTCAATACCTGAAAGAAAACTAAGGTGAAAAGAGAAACCAATTCCTTAAGGGATTAAAAACTTGATTCCAACTTAATTACCAAAAGAACTTAAAGGACAAAGAGAAACCAATTCCTCAAGGATTAAGACTTGATTCCAATCAATGGCAAAAAGAACTTAAACAAGACAAAGAGAAACCAATTCATTTTTGATAAAGACTTGATTCCAATCAATACCGAAAGAAACTAGAGGGTAAAGAGAAATCCAATTCCTGTATGGGATTAAATAACTTAGTTCCAATCAATTACCAAAAGTAACTTAAAGGACAAAGAGAAACCAATTCCTCAAGGATTAAGACTCTGATTCCAATCAATGGCAAAAAGAACTTAAAAGACAAAGAGAAACCAATTCATTATGGATTAAGACTCTGATTCCAATCAATACCAAAAAGAACTAGGAGGAAAAAAAGAAATCCAATTCCTTAAGGATTAAGACTTAGTTCCAATCAATTAACACAAAAGAACTTTTAAAGGACAAAAAGAGAAACCAATTCTCAAGGATTAAGACTTGATTCCAATCAATGGCAAAAAAGAACTTGTAAAGGACAAAGAAGAAACCAATCTCATATATGGGAGTGCAGACTTGATTCCAATCAATACCAAAAAGAAATCCAGAGGAAAAAGTAGAAACCAATTCCCTTGAAGGATTAAGACTTAGTTCCAATCAATTACCAAAAGAACTTAAAGGACAAAGAGAAACCAATTCCTCAAAGGATTAAGACTTGATTCCAATCAATGCAGGCAAAAAGAACTTAAAAGACAAAGAGAAACCAATTCATTATGGATAAAGACTTGATTCCAATCAATACCAAAAAGAAACTAGAGGAAAAAGAGAAACCAATTCCTTAAGGGATTAAGAGACTTGATTCCAAATCAATTTACCAAAAGAACTTAAAGTACAAAGAGAAACAAATTCATCAAGGATTCAGACTTGATTCCAATCAATGGCCAAAAGAACTTAAAGACAAAAGAGAAACCAATTCATTATGGATAAAGACTTGATTCCAATCAATAATCTAAAAGAAACTAGAGGAAAAAGAGAAACCAATTCCTTAAGTGATTAAGACTTAGTTCCAATCCAATTACCAAAAGAACTTAAAGGACAAGGAGAAACCAATTCCTCAAGGATTAAGACTTGATTCCAATCAATGGCAAAAAGAACTTAAAAGACACCAAGAGAAACCAATTCATTATAGATTAAGACTTGATTCCAATCAATACCTAAAAAGAAACTGTAGAGAAAAGAGAAACCAATTCCATTAAGGATTAAGACTTAGTTCCAATCAATTACCAAAAGAACTTAAAGGACAAAGAGAAACCAATTCCTCAAGGATTAAGACTTTGATTAGCCAATCATCAACGGGCAAAAGAACTTAAAAGACAAAAAGAGTTATAAACCAATTCTTTATAGGATAAAAAGACTTGATTCCAATCAATACCTAAAAAGAAACCTGTGAGAAAAGAGAAACCAATTCCTTAAGGATTAAGACTTAGTTCCAATCAATTACCAAAAGAACTTAAAGGACAAAGAGAAACCAATTCCATTTGGAATAAGACTTGATTCCAATCAATGGCCAAAAGAACTTAAAAGACAAAGAGAAAACCAATTCATTATGGATAAAGACTTGATTCCAATCAATAACGGAAAAGAAACTAGAAGAAAAAAGAGAAACCAATTCCTTAAGGATTAACACTTAGTTTCAATCTAATTACCAAAAGAACTTAAAGGACAAGAGAAACCAATTCCTCAAGGATTAAGACTTGATTCCAATCAATGGCAAAAGAACTTAAAAGACAAAGAGAAACCAATCTCCATTATGGATAAAGACTTGATTCCAATCAATACTAAAAGAAACTAGAGGAAAAAGAGAAACCAATTCCGTAAGGATTAAGACTTAGTTCCAATCACAATTCTACCAAAAGAACTTAAAGGACAAAGAGAAACCAATTCCTTCAAGGATTAAGAGACTTGATTCCAATCAATGGCAAAAAGAAGTAAAAAGACATAGAGAAACCAATTCATTGTGTGGATTAAGACTTGATTCCAATCAATTCCAAAAAGAACCTAGAGAAAAGGAGAAAACCAATTCCTTAAGGATTAAGACTTGATTTCAATCAATACTAAAAGATCTAAAGGACAAAGAGAAGCCAATTCTCAAGGATTAAGACTTGATTCCAATCAATGGCAAAAAAAAGAACTTAAACACCAAGAGAAACCAATTCATTATAGATAAAGACTTGATTCCAATCAACTACCAAAGAAACTAGGAGAAAAGAGAAACCAATTCTTAAGGATTAAGACTTAGTTCCAATCAATTACCAAAAGAACTTAAAGGATCAAAGAGAAACCAATTCCTCAAGGATTAAAGACTTGATTCCAATCAATGGCAAAAAGAACTTAAAAGACAAAGAGAAACCAATTCATTATGGATAAAGACTCTGATTCCAATCAATACCTAAAAGAAACTAGAGGAAAGAGAAACCAATTCCTTAAGCGATTAACACTTAGTTCCAATCAATACCAAAAGAACTTAAAGGACAAAGAGAAACCAATTCCTCAAGGATCTTAAGACTTGATTCCAATCAATGGCAAAAAAGAACTTAAAAGACAAAAGAGAAACCAATTCATTATGGATAAAGACTTGATTCCAAATCAATACTGAAAAGAAAACTAGAGGAAAAAGAGAAACCAATTCCTTAAGGATTAAGACTTAGATTCCAAATCCAATTACCAAAAGTAACTTTAAAGGACAAAGAGAAACCAATTCCCTCAAGGATTAAGACTTGATTCCAATCAATGGCAAAAAGAACTAGTAAAGACAAAGTAGAAACCAATTCATTAAGTGATTAAGACTTGATTCCAATCAATACTCAAAAAAGAACTTGAGGAGAAAAAGAGAAACCAATTCCTTAAGGATTAAGACTAGATTCCAATCAATTACCAAAAGAACTTAAAGGACAAAGAGAAAACCAATTCCCTCAAGCCGATTAAGACTTGATCTCCAATCAATGGCAAAAGAACTTAAAAGACACAAGTTAGAAACCAATTCATTATAGATTACAGACTTGATTCCAATCAATCTCAAAAAGAACCTAGAGGAAAAGAGAAACCAATTTCATTGCTGACAAGACTTCTACCCAATCAATACACAAAGAACTTAAAGGACTAAGAGAAACTAATTCCTCAAGGATTAAGACTTGACTCCAATCAATGCCGAAAGAACTTAAAACACAAAGAGAAACCAATTCGTTATGGATAAAGACTTGATTCCAATCAATACCTAAAAGAAACTAGTAGGAAAAAAGAGAAACCAATTCCTTAAGGATTAACACTTTTTCTAGTTCCAATCAATTAACCAAAAGAACTTAAAGGACAAAGAGAAACCAATCCCCTCAAGGATCTTAAGCACTTTGATTCCAATCAATGGCAAAAGAACTTAGTAAAGACAAAGAGAAACCAATTCATTATGGATAAAAGACTTGATTCCAATCAATAATCCAAAAGAAACTAAAGAGGAAAAAAGAGAAACCAATTCCGTTAAGGATTAAGACTTAGTTCCAATCAATTACCAAAAGTAACTTAAAGGACAAAGAGAAACCAATTCCTCAAGGATTAAGACTTGATTCCAATCAATGGCAAAAAGAACTTAAAAGACAAAGAGAAACCAATTCATTGTAGGATTAAGACTTGACTCCAATCAATACTGAAAAGAACCTAGAGGAAAAAAGGAGAAACCAATTCCTAAGGATTAAGACTTAGTTCCCAATCAATTACCAAAAGAACTTAAAGGCTTACAAAGAGAAATCCAATTCCTGCAAGGATTTAGACTTGATCTCCAATCAAATGGCAAAAAGAACTTAAAGACCAAGAGAAACCAATTCATTATAGATTAAGACTTGATTCCAATCAATACCAAAAAGAACCTAGAGAGAAAAAAGACAAACCAATTCCTTAAGGACAAGATTTAGTTCCAATCAATCGCCAAAGAACTTAAAGGACTAGAGAAACCAATTCTCAAGGATTAAGCACTTGATTCCAATCAATGGCAAAAAGTTAACTTAAAAGACAAAAGAGAAACCAATTCTATTTTGGATAAAGACTCGATTCCAACTCCAATACTGAAAAGAAACTAAGGGTGGGAAAAAGAGAAACCAAATCCTTTAAGGATTAAAGACTTAGTTCCAATCAATTACCAAAAAGAACTTAAAGGACAAAGAGAAACCAATTCCTCAAGGATCTTAGACTTGATTCCAAATCAATGGCAAAAAGAACTTAAAAAGACAAAGTAGAAACCAATTCATTGTGGATTAAGACTTGATTCCAATCAATACCGAAAAAGAAACTAGAGGAAAAAGAGAAACCAATTCCGTAAGTGATTTCAAGACTTAGTTCCAACCAATTACCAACGTAACTTAAGCAGACAAGAGAAACCAATTCCTCAAGGCTGATTAAGAGACTTGATTCCAATCAATGGCAAAAAGAACTTAAAAGACTAAGTAGAAACCAATTCATTTTGGATTAAGACTTGATTCCAATCAATTCCCAAAAAAGAACCTAGAGGAAAAGGAGAAACCAATTCCTTTAAGGATTAAGACTCTGAGTTCCAATCAATTACCAAAGAACTTAAAGGACAAAGAGAAATCAATTCCCTCAAGGATTAAGACTTGATTCCAATCAATGGCAAAAAAAGAACTTAAAAGACAAAGAGAAACCAATTCATTATGGATAAAGACTTGATTCCAACTCAATACCGAAAGAAACTAGTATGGAAAAGAGAAACCAATTCCTTAAGGATTAAGACTTAGTTCCAACTACCAATCACCAAAAGTTAACTTAAAGCACAAGGAGAAACCACTTCCTCAAGGATTAAGACTTGATTCCACATCAATGGCAAAAGAACTTAAAAGACAAAGAGAAACCAATTCATTATGGATAAAGACTTGATTCCAATCAATATCAAAAGAAACTATAGAAAAGCAGAACCAATTCCTTGGGTCAGATTAAGACTTAGTTCCAAATCCAATTACCAAAAGAATTTTAAAGGACAAAAGAGAAACCAATCTCCTCAAGGATCTTAACACTTTGATTCCAATCAATGGCAAAAGAACTTAAAAGACAAAGAGAAACCAATTCATTATGGATAAAGACTTGATTCCAATCAATACCAAAAGAAACTAGGAGTGAAAAAGAGAAACCAATTCCTTAAGGATTAAGACTTAGTTCCAATCAATTACCAAAAGTAACTTAAAGGTTTATTGAAAGAGAAAACCAATTCCTCAAGGATTAAGACTTGATTCCACATCAACGGCAAAAAGAAGCTTAAAAGACAATAGAGAAACCAATTCATTATGGATGTTAAGACTTGATTCCAATCAATACTCAAAAAGAACTCAGAGGAAAAGGAGAAACCAATTCCTTAAGGATTAAGACTTAGTTCAATCAATTACCAAAAGAACTTAAAGGGACAAAGAGAAACCAATTCCTCAAGGATTAAGACTTGATTCCAATCAATGGCAAAAGAACTTAAAAGACAAAGAGAAACCAATTCATTATGGATTAAGACTTGATTCCAATCAATTACCAAAAAAAAAAAGAACCTAGAGGAAAAGAGACAACTAATTCCCTAAGGATTAAGACTTAGTTCCAATCAATACCAAAAGAACTTAAAGGGCTAAGAGAAACCAATCCCTCAAGGATTAAGACTTGATTCCAATCAATGGCAAAAAGAACTTGAAAGACAAAGAGAAACCAATTCATTTATGATAAAGACTTGATTCCAATCTAATACCATTTAAAAGAAACTACAGGAAAAAGAGAAACCAATTCCTTAAGGATTTTCAACACTTAGTTCCAATCAATTACCAAAAGAATCTTAAAGGGACAAAGAGGAAACCAATTCCTCAAGGATTTAGACTTTGATTCCAATCAATGGCAAAAAGAACTTAAAAGACAAAGAGAAACCAATTCATTTTGATAAAGACTTGATTCCAATCAATACCTCTAAAAGAAAACTAGAGGAAGAAGTGAGAAACCAATTCCTTAAGGGATTAAGACTTAGTTCCAATCAATTACCAAAAGTAACTTAAAGGACAAAGTATAGAGAAACCAATTCCTCAAGGATACTAAGACTCTGATTCCAATCACCCATGGCAAAAAAAGAACTTAAAAGACAATACAGCTAGAAACTTCAAATCTCATTGTGGATTAAGACTCTGATTCCCAATCAATTCCAAAAAAGAACCTTAGAGAAAAAGGAGAAACCAATTTCTTAAGGATTAAGACTTCATTCCAATCAATTACCAAAAAAGAGAACTTAAAGGACAAAGAGAAACCAATTCTCAAGGATAAAAAAGACTCTGATTCCCAAATCAATAATTCTAAAAGAACTTAAAGGAAAGAGAAACCAATTCATTATAGATTAAGACTTGATTCCAATCAATACCTAAAAGAACTTAGAGGGAACAAAGAGAAACCAATCTCCTTAAGGATTAAGACTTGATTCCAATCCTCAATTACCAAAAGAATCTTAAAGGACAAAGAGTAAACCAATTCCTGGCAAGGATTAAGACTTGATTCCAATCACCTATGGCAAAAAGAACTTAAAGGAAACATAGAGAAACCAATCTCATTAAGGATTAAGACTTGATTCCAATCAATTACCAAAAGAACTTAGATAAGCGACAAAAAGAGTAAACCAATTCCATTAAGGATTAAGACTTGATTCCAATCAATTACTAAAAGAACTTAAAGGAACAAGGAGAAACCAATTCCTCAAGGATTAAGTGACTTGATTCCAATCTAATGGCAAAAAGAACTTAAAGGACCAAAGAGAAACCAATCCCTCATTATAGATTAAGACTTGATTCCAATCAATACCAAAAGAAACCTAGTAAGGAATGGAAGAGAAACCAATTTCTGTAAGGATTAAGACTTGGATTCCAATCAATTACCTAAAAGAACTTCAAAGGACAAAGAGAAACCAATTCCTCAAGGATTAAGACTTGATTCCAATCAATTGGCAAAAAGAACTTAAAGGACAAAGAGAAACCAATTCATTATGGATTAAAGACTTGATTCCTTAAATCAAATTCTCAAAAGAAACTAGAGGAAAAGACAAAAAGAAACCAATTCATTAAGGATTAAGACTTGATTCCAATCAACTGACCAAAAGAACTTAAAGGACAAAGAGAAACCAATTCCTCAAGGATTAAGACTTTGATTCCAATCAATGGCAAAAGAACTTGAAAAGACACCAAGAGAAACCAATTCATTATAGATTAAGACTTCTGATTCCAATCAATACCTGAAAAGAAACTTAGAGGAAAAGAGAAACCAATTCCCTAAGGATTAAGACTTTAGTTCCAATTACAATTACCAAAGAACTTAAAGGGACAAAGAGAAACCAATTCCTCAAGGATTAAGACTTGATTCCAATCAATGGCAAAAAAGAACTTAAAACACCAAGAGTAAACCACCATTATAGATTAAGACTTGATTCCGTAATCAATACCTAAAAGAAACTATAGCAAAAAGAGAAATCCAATTCCTTAAGGATTAAGCACTTAGTTCCAAATCCAATTACCAAAAAGAACTTAAAGGACAAAGAGAAACCAATTCCTCAAGCGATTCAGACTTGATTCCAATCAATGGCAAAAAAAGAACTTAAAAGACAAAGAGAAACCAATAATTCATTTGTGGATACAAAAGACTCAAGATTCCAATCAATAACCAAAAAGAAACTAGAGAGGAACAAGAGAAACCAATTCCTTAAGGATTAAGACTTAGTTCCAATCAATTACCAAAAGAACCTTAAAGGACAAAGAGAAACCAATTCCTCTAAGGATTAATGACTTGATCTCCAATCAATGGCAAAAAGAACTTAAAAGACCAAGAGAAACTAATTCATTATGGGGATTAAGACTTGATTCCAATCAATACCCGAAAAGAAATCTCGGGAGGAAAAAGAGAAAACCAATTCCGAAGGATTAAGACTTAGTTCCAATCAATTACCAAAAAGAACTTAGAAGGACAAAAGAGAAACCAATTTCCTCAAGGATTTAGACTTGATTCCAATCAATGGCAAAAAGAACTTAAAAGACATAGAGAAACCAATTCATTGTAGATTAAGACTTGATTCCAATCAATTCCAAAAAAGAACCTAGAGAGAAAAAGGAGCAAAGTTCAATTCCTTTAAGGACAAGCACTTTATTCCAATCAATTACGGCAAAAAGAACTTTAAAATGGCTAAATCAAAGAGAAACCAATTTCCTCAAGGATTAAGACTTGATTCCAATCAATGGCAGAAAAAGAATCCTTAAAGACAAAGAGAAACCAATTCATTAATGATTAAGACTTGATTCCAATCAATACCGAAAAGAAACTAGAGGAAAAAAAGAAACCAATTCCTTAAGGATTAACACTTAGTTCCAACCAATTACCAAAAAGAACGTTAGCGACAAAGAGAAACCAATTCCTCAAGGATCTAAGACTTCGATTCCAATCAATGGCAAAAAGAACTTAAAGGACACCAAGAGAAACCCAATTCATTGTATGGATAAAGACTTGATTCCAATCAATACCATAAAGAAAACTAGATGGAAAAAGAGAAACCAATTCCCTTAAGGATTTAAGACTTAGTTCCAATCACCATTACCAAAAGAACTTAAAGGACAAAGAGAAAACCAATTCCTCAAGGATTAAGACTTGATTCCAATCAATGGCAAAAAGTAACTTAAAACACCAAGAGAAACCAATTCATTGTGGATTAAGACTCTGATTCCAATCAATGACCAAAAGAACTTAGAGGAAAATGAGAAACCTAATTCCTTAAGGATTAAGACTTAGTTCCAATCAATTACCAAAAGAACTTAAAGGACAAAGAGAAACCAATTCCTCAAGGATTTAAGACCTGATTCCAATCAAACTTGGCAAAGAACTTAATAAGACAAAGAGAAACCAATTCATTTTGATGATTAAGACTTGATTCCTGGCATCAATACCTAAAAGAACCTAGATGTAAAAGGAGAAACCAATTCCTTCAAGGATTAAGACTCTAGTTCCTAATCAATTACCAAAAAGAACTTAAAGGACAAAGAGAAACCAATTCCTCAAGCTGATTAAGCACTTGATTCCAATCAAATGGCAAAAAAGAACTTAAAAGACAAAGAGAAACCAATTCATTTATGGATAAAGCACTCTGATTCCAATCAATACCAAAAGAAACTCCAGAGGAAAAAGAGAAACCAATTCCTTAAGGATTAAGACTTAGGTTCCAATCAATTAACCAAAAGAACTTAAAGGACAAAGAGAAACCAATTCTCAAGGATTAAGACTTGATTCCAATCAATGGCAAAAAAGTTAATCTTGCAAGACAAAAGAGAAACCAATTCATTATGGATAAAGACTTGATTCCAATCAACAATTACCAAAAAGAAAACTAGAGGAAAAAGAAACTAATTCCTTCAAGGATTAACACTTAGTCTCCAACTCCAATTACCAAAAGAACTTAAAGGACAAAGAGAAACCAATTCCTCAAGGGATTCAAGACTTGATTCCAACTTTCAATGGCAAAAAGAACTTAAAAGACAAAGAGAAACCAATTCATTATAGATAAAGACTCTGATTCCAATCAATACCGAGAAAGAAACTAGAGGAAAAAGAGAAACCAATCTAAGGGATTAAGACTTAGTTCCAACCAATTACCAAAAGAACTTAAAGGACAAAGAGAAACCAATTCCTCAAGGATTGGCAGACTGATTCCAATCAACTGGCAAAAGAACTTAAAAGACAAAGAGAAACCAATTCATTATGGATTAAGACTTCTGATTCCAATCAATACCAAAAATAATCCTAGGAAAAAGAGAAACCAATCTCCTTACAGGATTGACAAGACACTTGGTTCCAATCAATTACCAAAAAAGAACTTAAAGGACAAAGAGAAACTCAATTCCTCAAGGATTAAGACTTGATTCCAATCAATGGTAAAAGAACTTAAAAGACCAAGAGAAAACCACCATTCATTATGGATAAAGACCTGATTCCAATCAATACCAAAAAGAAAACCTAGAGGAAAAAAAGAGAAACCAATTCCTTAAGGATTAAGACTTAGATTCCTAATCAATTACCAAAAGAACTTAAAGCCGACAAAGGAGAAACCAATTCCTCAAGGATTAAGACTCTGATTCCAATCAATGGCAAAAAAAGAACTTGAAAAGACAAAGAGAAATCCAATTCATTATGGATAAAGACTCTGATTCCAATCAATACTCTAAAAGAAACTAGAGTGAAAAAGAGAAACCAATTCTTAAGGCTGATTAAGACTTTAGTTCCAACCAATTACCAAAAGAACTTAAAGGACAAAGAGAAACCAATCCTCAAGCGATTAAGACTTGATTCCAATCAACTGGCAAAAAGAACTTAGAAGACAAAGAGAAACCAATTCATTATGGATAAAGACTTTGATTCCAATCAATACCTTAAAAAGAAACTAGAGGAAAGATATAAAACCAATTCCTTAAGCGTGATTTAAGACTTGAGTCCTAATCAATTACCAAAAGTTAACTTAAAGGACAAAGAGCAAACCAATTCCTCAAGGACTTAAGACTTGATTCCAATCAATGGCAAAAAGAACTTAAACACACCAAGAGAAACCAATTCATTATGGATTAAGACTTGATCTCCAATCAATACCAAAAAGAAACTAGAGGAAAAGAGCAAACCACCCTTAAGGATTAAGACTTAGTTCCAATCAATTACCAAAAGAACTTAAAGGACAAAGAGAAACCAATTCCTCAAGGATTAAGACTTCTGGATTCCAATTCAATGGCAAAAGAACTTAAAAGACAAAAGAGAACACCAATTCATTATGGATTAAGACTTGATTCCAATCAATACCAAAAGAACCTAGAGGAAAAAGAGAAACCAATTCTCAAGGATTTAGACTTACTTCCAATCAATTTACCAAAAGAACTTAAAGCCGACAAAGAGAAACCAATTCCTCAAGGATTAAGGGACTTGATTCCAATCAATGGGCAAAAAGAACTTAAAAGACAAAGAGAAACCAATCTCATTTTGGATTAAGACTCTGATTCCAATCAATACGCGAAAAGGAACCTAGAGGAACAAGAGAAACCAATCTCGTAAGGATTAAGACTATTTCCAAAACTGAATTACCAAAAGAACTTAAAGGACAAAGAGAAACCAATCCTCAAGGATTAAGCACTTTGATTCCAATCAATGGCTAAAATAACTTGAAAGACTTAGAGAAACGAATTCATTATGGATTGAGTCTTGATTCCAATCAATACCAAAAAGCAACTCTAGAGAAAAGGAGAAACCAATTCCTTAAGGATTAAGACTTGATTTCCAAATCAATTAGCCAAAAAGAACCTAAAGGACAAAGATGAAACCAATTCCTCAAGGATTATGAGACTTGATTCAACTCAATCAATGGCAAAAAGAACTTTAAAAAGACAAAGAGAAACCAATTCATTATGGATTAAGACTTGATTCCTAATCAATACCAAAAAAGAACCTAGAGTGAAAAGAGATACCAATTCCTTAAGGATTAAGACTTGACTCCAATCAATTACCAAAAGAACTTAAAGGACAAATGAGAAAACCAATTCTCAAGGATTTAAGACTTTGCATTCCAATCAATGGCAAAAAGAACTTAAAAGACAAAAGAGAAACCAATTCATTATGGATTAAGACCTTGATTCCAATCAATACCAAAAGAAACCTAGAGGAAAAAAAGAGAAAACCAATCTCCTTACAGGATTAAGACTTACTTCCAATCAATTACCAAAAGAACTTAAAGGACAAAGAGGAAACCAATTCCTCAAGGATTAAGACTTGATTCCAATCAATGGCAAAAAGAACTTAAAAGACAAAAGAGAAACCAATTCATTTTTGATAAAGACTTGATTCCAACTCAATAACCTAAAGATACCTAGATGGTGGAAAAAAGAGAAAACCAATTTCCTAAAGGATTTCATGAGTGACTTTGATTTGGGCCAATCAATGCGTAGCTAAAAGGTGTCAACTTAAAGGGACAAAGAGAAACCAATTTCCTCAAGGATTAAGTACACTTTGATTCCAATCAATGGCAAAAAGAACTTAAAAGACAAAGAGAAACCAATTCATTATGGATTAAGACTTGATCTCCAATCAATAAATAAAAGAACCTGTAGGAAAAAAGGGAAACCAATTCCTTAATGATTCAAACTTACTTCCAATGAATTACCAAGAACTTAGATGACAAAGAGAAACCAATTCCTTAAGGATTGAAAGACTTATTCCAATCAATTACCAAAAGAACTAAAGGACAAAGAGAAACCAATTCTCAAGGATTAAGACTTGATTCCAATCAATGGCAAAAAGAACTGTAAAGACCAAAGAGAAACCAATTCATTATGGATTAAGACTTGATTCCAATCAATATCCAAAAGAAACTAGAGGAAAAAAAGAGAAACCAATTCCGTTAAGGATTAAGACTTAATTCCAATCAATTACCAAAAGAACTTAAAGGACAAAGAGGAGAACCACATTCCTCAAGGATTAAGACTTGATTCCAATCAATGGCAAAAAAGAACATAAAAGACAATAGAGAAACCAATTCATTGCGGATTAAGACTTGATCTCCAATCAATAATAACCTAAAAGAACTTAGGAGGAAAGGAGAAACCAATTCCTTAAGGGATTCAAGCACTTACTTCCAATGAATTACCAAAAGAACTTAAAGGACAAAGAGAAACCAATCCCTCAAGGATTAAGACTTGGTTCCAATCAATGGCAAAAAGAACTTAAAAGACAAAGAGAAACCAATTCATTATGTTACGGGGATGAAGACATGATTCCAATCGATGGGAAAATAACTTAAAAGACATAGAGAAACCAATTTACAGGATTAAGACCTTGATTCCAATCAATACCAAAAAGAACCTAGAGTGAAAAAGAGAAACCAATTCCTTAAAGGATTAAGACTTACTTCCAATCAGAATTACCAAAAAAGAACTTAAAGGATCAAAGAGAAACCAATTCCTCAAGGATTAAGACTTGATTCCAACTAAATGGCAAAAAAGAACTTAAAGATGACAAAGAGAAACCAATTCATTAAGTGGATAAAAAGACTTGATTCCAATCAATAACAAAAGAAACTAGAGGAAAAAGAGTTGAAACCAATTCCCTAAGGATTAAAGACTTGAATCCAAATCAATTACCAAAAGAACTTAAAGGACAAAGAGAAACCAATTCCTCAAGGATCTAAGACTCTGAGTTCCAATCAATGGCAAACAAGAACTTAAAAAGACAAAGAGTAAACCAATTCATTTTGGATAAAGACTTGATTCCAATCAATACCGAAAAGAAACTCAGAGGAAAAAGAGAAATCCAATTCCTTAAGGGATTAAGACTTAGTTCCAATCAATTACCAAAAGAACTTTAAAGGACAAAGAGAAACCAATTCCTGCAAGGATTAAGACTCTGATTCCAATCAACATGGCAAAAAGAACTTAAAAGACAAAGAGAAACCAATTCATTATAGAGATTAAGACTTGATTCCAATCAATACCAAAAAAGAATCCTAGAGGAAAAAGAGAGAAACCACCCCTTAAGGATTAAGACTATAGTTCCAACTCAATTACCAAAAAGAACTTAAAGGACAAAGAGAAACCAATTCCTCAAGGATTAAGACTTGATTCCAATCAATGGCAAAAGAAGCTTTAAAAGACAATAGAGAAACCAATTCATTGTGGATTAAGACTTGATTCCAATCAATTCCAAAAAGCAGAACCCTGTAGAAAAAGAGAAACCAATTTCTTAAGGATTTAAGACTTACTTCCAATCAATTACCAAAAGAACTTAAAGGGACGGAGAGAGAATTTTTACCAATTCCTCAAGGATTAAGACTTTGATCTCCAATCAAATTACCAAAAGAACTTAAAAGACACTAAGAGAAATCCAATTCATTATAGATTAAGACTGATTCCAATCAATACCGAAAGAACTCATAGGAAAAAGAGAAACCAATTCCTTAAGGATTAAGACTTACTTCCAACTAATTACCAAAAGAACTTAAAGGGACAAAGAGAAACCAATTCCTCAAGCCGATTAAGACTTGATTCCAATCAATGGCAAAAAAGAACTTAAAAGACAAAGAGAAACCAATTCATTATGGATAAAGACTTGATTCCAATCAATACCCAAAAAGAACTTAGAGGAAAAAGAGAAACCAATTCCTTTAAGGGGATTAAGACTTGATTCCTAATCACGCCTGCAAAAGAACCCAGAGGAAAAAAAGAGAAACCACCATAAGGATTAAGACTTATCACATGAATTACCAAAAGTAACTTAAAGGACAAAAGAGAAACCAATTCCTCAAGGATTAAGTACTCTGATCTCCAATCAACGCACGGCAAAAAGAACTTAAAAGACAAAGAGAAACCAATTCAATATGGATTAAGACTTGATTCCAATCAATACCAAAAGAAACTAGAGGAAGGAGAGAAACCAATTCCTAAGGCATTACAGACTTAGTTCCAATCAATTACCAAAAGAACTTAAAGGACAAAGAGAAACCAATTCCTCAAGGATGGACAAGACTTGATTCCAATCAATGGCAAAAAGAACTTAAAAGCACAAAGAGAAACCAATTCATTATGGATTAAGACTTGATTCCAATCAATAAACCAAAAGAACCTAGAGGAAAAAGAGACAACCAATTCCTTTAATGATGACAAGACTTACTTCCAAATCAATTACCAAAAGAATCCTTGGGAAGGACAAAGAGAAACCAATTCTGGCTGACAAGACTCGATTCCAATCAACGGCAAAGAACTTGTTATTGTTATAACCACCCTATGATTAAGACTTGATTCCAATCAATGGCAAAAAAGAACTTTAAAAGACAAAGAGAAACCACCATCTGGCATTATGGAGTTAAGACTCGATTCCAATCAATACCAAAAAGAAACTAGAGGAAAAAAGAGAAACCAATTCCTGCTAAGCGATTAAGCACTTGGGCCCAATCAATTACCAAAAGTTAACTTAAATGACAAAAGTTAGAAACTAATTCCTCAAGCTGATTAAGACTTGATTCCAATCAATGGCAAAGAACTTTAAAAGACAAAGAGAAACCAATTCATTTTGATTAAGACTTGATTCCAATCAATTCCAAAAAGAAACTCCAGAGGAAAAAGAGAAACCAATTCTCAAGGATTAAGCACTTCATTCCAATCTAATTGGCCAAAAGTAACTTAAAGGACAAAAAGAGAAATCCACCATTTTCTCAAGGATTAAGACTTGATTCCAATCAATGGCACCGAAAAGTAACTATTAAAAGACAAAGAGAAACCAATTCATTATAAGCACAAGACCTTGCTATTACGATTCCAAATCAATCACTTCAAAAGAACTTAAAGGATCTAAGAGAAAACCAATTCCATTAAGGATTAAGTGACTATGATTCCAATCAATAACAAAAGAACTTAAAAGGACAAAGAGAAACCAATTCCTTAAGGATTAAGACTTGATTCCAATCACCCATTACCGAAAAGAACTTAAAGGACAAAGAGAAACCAATTCCTATAAGGATTAAGACTTGGTTCCAATCAATACATAAAAAGAACGTTAAAAAGACAAGGAGAAACCAATTCATTAAGGATTAAGACTTGATTCCAATCAATTACCAAAGATCTTATAAAAGGACAAAGAGAAACCAATTCCTCAAGGATTAAGACTTGATTCCCAATCAATTGGCAAAAGAACTTTAAACATCAAAGAGGAAACCAATTCATTAAGGATTAAGACTTCAATCCAATCAACTGCAAAAAGAAACTTTAAAGGACAAAGAGAACCAATTCCTGTAAGGATTAAGACTTGATTCCAATCAATAACAAAAGAACTTAGAGGGACAAAGAGAAACCAATTCCTTAATAGATTAAGACTTGATTCCAAATGAATTACCAAAAAGAAATTTAATAAGACAAAGAGAAACTAATCCTCATTGTGATTAAGTGACTTGATTCCAACTTCAACTTACCAAAAGAACTTAAAAGAAAAAGAGAAACCAATTCCTTAAGGATTAAGACTTGATTCCAATCAATCTACCAAAAGATCTTAAAGGACAAAGAGAAACCAATTCATTCAAGGATTAAGACCTTGATTCCAATCAATGGCAAAAAGAACTTAAAGACACCAAGAGAAACCAATTGCATTAAGGATGAAGACTTGATTCCAATCAATTACAAAAAGAACTTAGTGTGAAAAAGACTAACCAATTCCTTAAGGATTAAGACTTAGTTCCAATCAATTGCCAAAGAACTTAAAGGACAAAGAGAAACCAATTCATGACGGATTAAGGCTTGATTTCAATCAATGCTAAAAAGAACTCTAAAGACACAAAGAGAGAACCACCTCATTAGGATTAAGACTTGATTCCAATCTAATTAAAAAAAGAACTTAAAGAAAAAGAGAAAACCAATTCCTTAAGGATTAACACTTGATTCCAATCAATGGCAAAAAGAATCTTAAAAGACAAAGAGAAACCAATTTTATGGATTAAGACTTGATTCCACAATCAATAAAAAAAGAACTTATGAAAGAAAAAGAGAAACCCAAATTCTCTTTAATGATTCAGACTGGAGATCCTAATGAATTAATTCAAAGAAACCTTAGGTGGAAAGAGAAACCAATTCCTCAAGGATTAAGACTTCTGATTCTAATCAATTATCAAAAAGAACTTTTAAAGGACAAAGAGAAACTCACATTCCTTCGAGGATTAAGACTTGATTCCAATCAATGGCAAAAGAACTGAAAGATAAAGAGAAACCAATTGACATTAAGGATTAAAGACTGATTCCAATCAATACCAATTTGGAAGAACCTAGATAAAAATAGAAACCATATTCCTTAGAGGAATTAAGACTTAACTTCAACTAATGACAATAAAAAGAACTTGAAGGACACAAGAGAAACCAATTCCTCAAGGATTAAGACTTGATCTCCAATCAATGGCAAAAGCAACTTAAAAGATTACAAAGAGAAACCAATCTCATTAAAGATTAAGACTTGGTTCCAATCAATAACAAAAAGAATCCTAGAGACAAAGAGAAACCAATTCCTAAGGATTAAGACTTAGATTTCTAACTCAATTACCAAAAGAACTTAAAGGACAAAGATAGAAACCAATTCTCAAGGATTAAGACTTGATTCCAATCAATGGCAAAGTTAACTTTCTAAAAAGACAAAGAGAAACTATTAGAATTCATTATGGATTAAGAACTTGATTCCAATCAATACCAAAAGAACCTAGAGGAAAAAGAGAAACCAATTCCTAGGGAATTAAGACAAACTACTTCCAATGAATTCACCAAAAGAACTTAAATGGGACAAAGAGAAACCAATTCTCAAGGATTAAGACTTGATTCCAATCAAATGGCAAAAGAACTTAAAAAGACAAAGAGAAACTAATTCATTATGGATTAAGACCTCGATCTCCAACTGTCAATAACAAAAGAATCATAGAGGAAAAAAGAGAAAACCAATTCCTTAAGGATTAAGCACTTACTTCCAATGAATTACCAAAAGAATCTAAAGGACAAAGAGAAACCAATTCCTCAAGGATTACAAGACTTGATTTCCAATCAACTGGGCAAAAAGAACTTAAAAGACAATAGAGAAACCATCTATAAAGATGTGGATGAGAAGACATGATTCCAATCGATGGGAAAATAAATTAAAGACAGAGAAATCAATTTATTATGGATTAAGACTTGATTCCAATCAATACTGAAAAGAACCTAGAGTGAAAAGAGAAACCAATTCCTAAATAACATTAAGACATTTCAACCAATTCAATACCAATAAAAGAACTGCTGAAAGGACAAAGAGAAACTAATTCCTCTAAGGATTGGCATAGACTTTAGATTCCAACCAATGGCAAATAAGGACTTACAAGTACAAAGAGAAACCACCATTCACAGGGATTAAGACTTTGGATTCCAATCAATACCAAAAGAACCTAGAGGAAAGAGAAACCAATTCATCAAGGATTAAGATCTTACTTCCAACTAATTCAATGTAAAAAAGAACTTAAAGGACAAAAGAGAAACCAATTCCTCAAGGATTAAGACTTGATTCCTAATCAATGGCAAAAAGTGAACTTAAACAGAAGAGTAGAAACCAATTCATTATGGATCTGTGACGATTCCTAATCAATACCAAAAAGAATCTTAGAGAAAAAGAGAAACCTATTCCTTATTGATAAGACTACAGATTTGATCTTAATCAATCACCAAAGAACTTAAAGGACTAAAGGAGAGAAACCAGAATTCCTCAAGGATTAAGACTTCACTCCCAACTCAATGGCAAAAAGAACTTAAAGCACAAAGAGAAACCAATTCATTATGGATTAAGACTTGATCTCCAATCAATACCAAAAGAAACTTAAAGGAAAAGTGTAAAACCACAATTCCTTAAGGATTAAGACTTATTCCATATCTAAGCACTAAAGAACTCAAAGGACAAAGAAAGAGAAACCAATTTCTCAAGGATTAAGACTTGATTCCTAATCAATGTGGTAAAAAGAATCTTAAAGATATAAGAGGAAAACCAATTCATGATGGATTTAGACTTGATTTCCAATCAACACTGAAAAGAACTCAGAGCAAAAAGAGAAACCAATTCTTAAGGATTAAGACTCTCTCCAATCAATTCACCAAAAGAACTTAAAGGGACAAAGAGAAACCAATTCCTCAAGGATTAAGACTCTGATTCCAATCTAATGGCAAAAGAGAAGACTTAAAAGACAAAGAGAAACCAATTCCATTATGGGATTAAGACTTGATTCCAATCAATCTACCAAAAAGAACTTAAAGGAAAAAGAGAAACCAATTCCTTAAGGATTGAAGACTTACTTCCCAATGAATTACCACAAAAGAAGTTAAAGGAGCAAAGAGAAACTAATTCCTCATGATTAAGAGACTTTGATTCTAATCAATGGTAAGAAAGAACTTTAAAAGATAATTGCAGAGAAACCAATTCATTATAGCATTAAGACTTGATTCCAATCAATGAAAATCATCAAAAGAAATCCTAGAGGGAAAGAGAGAAACCAATTCTTTTAAGGATCAAGACTTGATCAGGTCTAATCAATTACCAAAAGAATCCTAAAATGAAGCACTAAGAGAAAACCAATTCCTCAAGGATTAAGGACTTGATCCCTAATCAATGGGCAAAAGGTAACTTTAAAAGACAAAAGAGAAACCAATTCATTGGTGATAAACACTCTTGATCTCACAATCAATGGCAAAAAAACGAACGGAAAAGAGAGGAAACCAATTCCATAAGGGATTTACAGACTTATTTCCAATCAATACCAAATAGAACTTAAAGAAGGACAAAGAGAAACTAATTCCTCAAGGATTAAGATCTTGATTCCAATCAATGGCAAAAAAGAACTTAAAAGACCAAGAGAAACCAATTCATTATGGGGAGTAAGACTTGATTCCAATCAATACTAAAAGAACTTAAAGGAAAAAGAGAAACCAATCTCCTTAAGGATCAAGACTTATTTCCAATGAATTACCAAAGGAACTTAAAGGACAAAGAGAAACCAATTTCCTCAAGGATTAAGACTTGATTCCAATCAATGGCAAAAGAACTAAAAGACATAGAGAAACTAATTCATTATGGATTAAGACTCTGGATTCCAATCAATTACAAAAGAACTCTAGAGGAAAGGAGAAACCAATTCCTTCAAGGATTATGACTTGCATTTCCAATCAATTACCAAAAGAACTTAAAGGACAAGAGAAACCAAATTCCTCAAGGATTAAGACTTTGATCTCCAATCAACTGGCAAAAGTAACTTAAAAGACAAAGAGAAATCCAATTCATTATGGATAAAGACTTGATCTCCAATCAATACCAAAAGAAACTAAAGGAAAAAGAGAAACCAATTCTGGTACGATTAAGACTCTGACTTCCAATCAATTACTAAAAGAACTTAAAGGACAAAAGAGTAAACCAATTTCTCTCAAGGATTGAAAGACTCTGATTCCAATCTACGCAAAAAGAAGCTAAAAGACAAAAAGAAACCAATTCTATTATGCATTAAGACTTGATTCCAACTCAATTCTGCAAAAGAAACTTAGAGAAAAAGAGAAATCCAATTCCTTAAGCGATTAAGACTTTGATTCCAATCCAATTACCAAAGAACTAAAGGACAAAGAGAAACCAATTCTCAAGGATTAACACTTGATTCCAATCAATAAAGGCAAAAGAACTTGAGCCACAAAGAGAAACCAATTCATTAATGGATTAAGACATGATTCCAATCAATACCAAAAAGAACTTAGAGGAAAAAGAGAAACCAATTCCTTAAGGATTAAAGACTTGATTCCAATGAATTACCAAAAGAACTAGAAATACATGGAAGAGAACTACCAATTCCTCAAGGATATAAGACTTGATTCCAATCAATGGCAAAAAGAACTTAAAAAGCATAAAGAGAAACCAACCCATTATGGATTAAGACTTGATTCCAATCAATACCAAAAGAAACTAGAGGAAAAAGAGAGAACCAATTCCTTAAGGATTAAGACTTAGTCTTCCAAACTCAATTACCAAAAAGAACTTTAAAGGACAAAAAGAAATCAATTCCCCAAGGATTAGGACTTGATCCCAATCGATGGCAAATAGAACTTAAAAGACAAAGAGAAACCAATTCATTATGGACTAAAGACTCGATTCCAATCACAATTAAAAAGAACGTACTAGAGGAAAGTAGAAACCAATTCCTTAAGGGATTAAGACTTAGTTTTCCAATCAATTACCAAAAAGTAACTTAAAGGACAAAGAGAAACCAATTCCTCAAGGATTAAGACTTGATTCCAATCAATGGCAAAAGAACTTAAAAGACAAAGAGAAACTAATTCATTATGGATTAAGACTTGATTTCCAATCAATACTAAAAAGAAACTAGAGGAAAAAGAGAAACCAATTCCCTTAAGGATTAAGACTTACTTCCAATCAATTACCAAAAGAACTTAGAAGGACAAAGAGAAACCAATTCCTCAAGGATTTCAAGACTAGATTCCAAATCACTGGTAAAGAACTGAAAAGACAAAGAGAAACCAATCTATCGTATGGATTAAGACTCTGATTCCAATCAATACCAAAAAGAACTCAGAGGAAAGTAAGAAACCAATTCCCTTAAGGATTAAGACTTGCATTTCCAATCAATTACCAAAAGAACTTTAAAGTGACAAAGAGAAACCAATTCCTCAAGGATTAAGACTTGATTCCCAATCAATGGCAAAAAAGAACTTCTAAAAGATAAAGAGAAACCAATTTATTACGCATTTAGACTTGATTCCAATCAATACCTAAAAGAAACTAGAGGAAAAAGAGAAACCAATTCCGTCAAGGGATTAAGACTTAGTTCCAATCAATTACCAAAGAATCTTAAAGCGACAAAGAGAAACCAATTCCTCATGGATTAACACTGATTCCAATCAACGGCAAAAGAAGAAGCTTAAAAGACAAAGAGAAATCCAATTCATCAGGAGAAGACTTGATTCCTAAATCAATACCAAAAGAACTTGAAGGAAAAAGAGAAACCAATTCCTTTGCTAAGGATTAAGACTTGATTTCCCAATCAATTACCAAAAGAACTTAAAGCGACAAAGAGAAACCAATTCCTCAAGGATTGCTAGAATTGATTCCAATCAAATGGCAGAAAGTTAACTTAAAAGACAAAGAGGAAACCAATTCATTATAGATTCAGACTTGATTCCAATCAATAACCAAAAGAACCTAGGAGGAAAAAGAGAAACCAATTCCTCAGGACTTAAGACCTTACTTCCAATGAATTACCAAAAGAACTTAAAGGCACAAGAGAAACCAACCTTTTCAAGGATTACAGACTTGATTCCAATCAATGGCAAAAAGAACTTAAAGCATAAAAAGAGAAATCCAATTCATTATGGATTAAGATTTGATCTCCAATTCAATAATTAAAAAGAACTTAAAGGAAAAAGGGAAACCAATTCCTTAAGGATTAAAGTGACTTGACTCCAACCAATTACCAAAAGAACTTAAACACAAAGAGAAACCAATTCCTCAAGGATTAAGACTTGATTCCAATCAATGGCAAAAAAGAACTTAGTGATAAAGAGAAACCAATTCATTTGAGATTAAGACTTGATTCCAACTTCACACAAGAAAAAAAGAAACTTAAGAGGAAAAGAGAAACCAATCTCTTAAGGATTGAGACTCTGATTCCAATCAATTACGAAAAAGTAACTTTAAAGGACAAAGAGAAAACCAATTCTCAAGGATTAAGACTCTGATTCCAATCAATTGGCAAAAAGAACTTTAAAAGACAAAGAGAAATCCAATTCATTATGGACAAAGAAGACTTGATTCCAATCACACTACTCTAAAAGAACCTCAGAGGAAAAAAGAGAAAAACCAATTCCTGGGTAAGGATTAAGATCTTACTCTCCAATCAAATACCAAAAGAACTTGAAATACAAAAGAGAAACCAAATACCTTAAGGATTAAGACTTGATCTAATCCAATCAATGGCAAAGAACTTTAAAGCACAAAGAGAAACCAATTACATCATGGATTTAGACTTTGGTTCCAATCAATACCTAAAAAGAATCCTGTAGAGGAAAAAGAAACCAATTCCTTTAAGGATTAAGTACTTGCATTTCCAATCAACCGCTACCAAAAGAACTTAAAGGACAAAGAGAAACCAATTTCTCAAGGATTAAGACTTGATCCAAATCAATGGCAAAAAGAACTTAAAAGAAATAAGAGGAAACCAATTCATTATGCATTTAGACTTGATTCAATCAACAATAAGAAAAAGAAACTAGAGGAAAAAGAGAAAACCAATTACTTAAGGATTTAAGACTTTCTTCCCAATCAATTACCAAAGAACTTAAAGGACAAAGAGAAACTAATTCTCAAGGATTCGCACTGAAATTCAATCAATGGCAAAAAAGAACTTAAAAGACAAAGAGAAACCAATTCATTATGGATAAAGACTTGATTCCAATCAATACCAAAAAGTGAACTAGAGGAAAAAGAGAGAACCAATTCCTGAAGGATTAAGACTTACTTCCAATGAATTACCAATGTAACTTAAAGGACAAAGAGAAACCAATTCCTTAAGGATTAAGACTTGATCTCCAATCAATGGCAAAAGTAACTTAAAAGATAGAAGGAGAAACCAACCCATTATGGATTAAGACTTGATTCCAATCAATACCAAAAAGAACTTTAGAGGAAAAGGAGAGAAACTAATTCCTTAAGGATTAAGACTTGACTTCCACCAACATGAATTACCAAAAGAACTTAAAGGACAAAGAAAGTCCAATTCCCTCAAGGATGCAAGAGTACTTGATTCCAATCAAATAAAGAAAAAAAGAACTTTAAAAGACAGAGAAACCAATCTAGCATTATGCATTTAGACTTGATCTCCAATCCTCAACACTAAAAAGAACCTGTAGAGGAAAAGAGAAACCAATTCCTTAAGGATCGTAAAGATACTTAGTTCCAACTCAATTAATAAAAGAACTTAAAGGACTAAGAGAAATCCAATTCCTCACGATGACAAGACTTTGATTCCTAAATCAACTTGGACAAAGAACTTAAAAGACAAAGAGAAACCAATTCATTATGGAGTAAAGACATGATTCCAATCAATACCAAAAAGAACTTAAGTGGAAAAAGAGAAACCAATTCCTTAAGGATTAAGACTTAGTTCTCCAATCCAATTACCAAAAGAACTTTAAAGGACAAAGAGAAACCAATTCTGGCTCTGATTAAAGACTTTGATTCCAATCAATGGCAAAAAGAACTTAAAAGTTATAAGAGAAACCAATTCATTTATGGATTTAGACTTGATTCCAATGAACAATACCTAAAGAACCTAGAGCAAAGAGAAACCAATTCCTCAAGGATTAAGACTTGGTTCCAATCAATTACTAAAAAGAACTTAGAAGTGACAAAGAGAAACCAATTCCTCAAGGATTAACACATTGATTCCAATCAATGGCAAAAGAACTAAAAGACATAGAGAAATCCAATTCATTATGGATTAAGACTCTGATTCCAACTCAATTACCAAAAAGAACTTTAAAGGAAAAAGAGAAACCAATTCCTTAAGGATTAAGACTGCATTTCCAATCAATTTACCAAAAGAACTTAAAGGACAAAGAGAAAACCAATTCCTCAAGGATTAAGACTTTGATTCCAATCAATGGCAAAAAGAATCTTAAAAGTTAAAGAGAAACCAATTCATTATAGGATTAAGACTTGATTCTCAATCTGAAGATCGAAAAGAAACTTAGAGGACAAAGAGAAACCAATTCTGTAAAGGATTTAAGTGACTTAGCCTCCAATCAATGACCAAAAGAACTTAAAGGACAAAGAGAAACCACCTTCAAGGATTAGGGACTTGATTCCAATCAATTCCAAAGTTAAATGCACAATAAGACAAAGAGAAACCAATTCATTATGGATTAAGACTCTGATTCCAATCAATACCAAAAAAAGAACCTAATGGAAAAGGAGAAACCAATTCCTTAAGGATTGTAAGACTCTATTTCCAACTCAATTACCAAAAGATCTTTAAAGGACAAAGAGAAACCAATCCCCTCAAGGATTAAGACTTGATTCCAATCAATGGGCAAAAAGAACTTAAAAGATTAAAGAGAAACCAATTCATTATGGATGAAGACATGATTCCAATCAATACCAAAAGAACTTAAAGGAAAACAAAGAGAAACCAATTCCTTAAGGATTAAGACTTAGTTCCAACTGAATTACCAAAGGAACTTAAAGGACAAAGGAGAAACCAATTCCTCAAGGATTAAGACTTGATTCCAATCAATAGCAAAAGAACTTAAAAGCATAAAGAGAGTTAACCAATTCACATGGATTTAGACTTGATTCCAATCAATACTGAAAGAAACTAGAGAGGACAAAAGAGAAACCAATTCTCAAGGATTGCAAGACTTTAGCTTTCAATCAATTACCAAAAGTAACTTAAAGGACAAAAGAGAAACCAATTCCTAAGTTGATTAAGACTATGATTCCAACTGACCAATGGCAAAAGAACTTAAAAGACAAAGAGAAACCAATTGCACCATTATGGATTAAGAACCCTGATTCCAATCAATACAATTTAAAGAACATAGAGGAAAAAGAGAAACTGAATTCTTAAGGATTAAGCACTTTAGTTCCAAATCAATTACCAAAAGAACTTAAAGGACAAAGAGAAACCAAATCCCTCAAGGATTAAGACTTGATTCCAATCAATGGCAAAAAAGAACTTAAATAAGACAATAGAGAAACCAATTCCATTATGGATTAAGACATGATTCCAATCAATACCAAAAAGAACTTAGAAAAAGGGTAGAAACCAATTCCTTAAGGATTAAGACTTACTTCCAATCAATTACCAAAAGAACTTAAAGGACAAAGAGAAACCAATTCTCAAGGATTAAGACTTGATTCC
Source organism: Pterocarpus macrocarpus (assembly GCA_031439585.1). Lineage (NCBI taxonomy): Eukaryota > Viridiplantae > Streptophyta > Magnoliopsida > Fabales > Fabaceae > Pterocarpus > Pterocarpus macrocarpus. The sequence goes on from JAVHNN010000324.1 coordinate 39,675, forward strand.
AATCAATGGCAAAAGTTAACTTAAAAGATAAAGAGAAACCAATTCATTATGCATTTAAGACTTGATTCCAATCAATACCAAAAAGAACCTAGAGTGAAAAAGAGAAACCAATTCCCTTAAGGATTAAAGACTTACTTCCAATCAATGACCAAAAGAACTTAAAGGATCTAAGAGAAACCAATTCTCTGTCAATGATTTAGGACTTGACCTCCCAATCAATGAAAAATTTAACTTGGGAAGATACAAAGAGAAACCAATTCATTATGTATAAAGACTTCTGGATTCCAATCAATACCAAAGTTAAGAACTAAAGGAAAGAGAAACCAATCTCCATTACGATTTAAGCCTTAGCTTCCAATCAATTACCAAAAAGAACTTAAAGGGGATAAAGAGAAACCAATTCCTCAAGGATTGAGACTCTGAGTTCCAATCAATGGCAAAAAGAACTTAAAAGACAAAAATGTAAACTAATTCATTATGGATTCAAGCACTCTGATTCCAATCAATACTGAAAGAACTCAGAGGAAAAGAGAAACCAATTCGTTAAGGGACTTAAGACTAGCTCCAATCAACAATTACCAAAAGAACTTAAAGGGACAAAGTTAGAAACCAACTTGCTCAAGGATTACAGACTTGATCTCAATCAATGGCAAAAAGAACTTAAAACACAAAGAGTAAACCAATTCATTATAGGATTAAGACCTCGATTCCAACTCAATACCAAAAGAACTTTTAGAGAAAAAGAGAAACCAATTCCAGAAGGATTAAGACTTGACTTCCAATCACATTACCAAAAGAACTTAAAGGACAAAGAGAAACCAAATTTCTCAAGTGATTAAGACTCTGATTCCAATCAATGGCAAAAAGCAACTTTAAAAGACATAGAGAAACCAATTCATTATGGATTAAGACTTGATTCCAATCCAATTCCAAAAAGAACCCAGAGCAAAAAGAGAAACCAATTCCTTTAAGGATCGGTAAGACTTTCTTCCAATCAATTACCAAAAGAACTTAAAGGACAAAGAGAAACCACCTCAAGGATTAAGACTTGATTCCAATCAATGGCAAAAAAGAACTTTAAAAGACTAAGAGAAACCAATTCATTATGGATGAAGACTTGATTCCAATCAATACCAAAAAGAAATTAGAGGAAAAAAGAGAAACCAATTCCTTATGGATTAAGACTACTCCAATGAATTACCAAAAGAACTTAAAGGACAAAGAGAAACCAATTCCTCATGATTAAGACTTCATTCCAATCAATTGGCAAAAAGAACTTAAAAAGATAAAGAGAAACCAATTCATTTTGGATTTAGACTTGATTCCAATCAATAATCAAAAGAAACTAGAGCAAAAAGAGAAACCACTTCCTGTGAAGCGGATTAAGACTTACTTCCAATCAATGACCAACAAAGTAACTTAAAGGACAAAGGAGAAACCAATTCCTCAAGGATTAAGACTTGATTCCAATCAATGGCAAAAGAACTTAAAAGACAATAGAGAAACCAATTCATTATGGGATTAAGACTTGATTCCAATCAATACCAAAAGAACTCTAGAGCAAAAAGAGAAACCAATTCCTTAAGGATTAAGACTTACTTCCAATCAATTACCAAAAGAACATAAAGGACAAAAGAGAAACCAATTCCTCAAGGATTAAGACTTGATTCCAATCAATGGCAAAAGAACTTTGAAAGGACCAAGAGAAACCAATTCATTATGCATTTAAGACTCTACGATTCCAATCAATACCAAAAGAACCTAGAGCAAAAAAGAGAAACCAATTCCTCTAAGGATTAAGACTTTCTTCCAATCAATTACCAAAAGAACTTAAACAGGACTCAAAGAGAAACCAATTCCTCAAGGATTAAAGACTTGATTCCAATCAATGCAAAAAGAACTTAAAAGACAAGAGGAAACCAATCTCATTATGTGGATAAAGACTCGATCTCCAATCTAATACCTAAAAGAAACTAAAGGAAAAAAGAGAAACCAATTCCTAAGGATTAAGATCTTACTTCCAATGAATTACCAAAAGAACTTTAAAGGACAAAGAGAAACCAATTCGCTGGACAAGGATTAAGACTTGATTCCAATCAATGAGCAAAAGTTAACTTACATAGATAAAGAGAAACTAATTCATTATGGATTTAGACTTGATTCCTAATCAATAATTCTAAAAGAAACTAGAGGAAAAAAGAGAAACCAACCCCTGTAAGGATTAATCGGTGACTTTATTCCAATCAATTCACCAAAGTAATCTTAAAGGAGACAAAGAGAAACCAATTCCTCAAGTTGATTAAGACTTGATTCTAATCAATGTGGCAAAAAAAGAACTTTAAAGACAAAGAGAAACCAATTCATTATGGAGTAAGACTTGATTCCAATCAATACCAAAAGAACTTAGAGGGAAAAAGTTATAAACCAATTCCTGCAAGGATTAAGACTTAGATTCCAATCAATAATAAAAGAACTTAAAGGACAAAGAGAAACCAATTCCTCAAGGGATTAAGACTTTGATTCCAATCAATGGGCAAAAGAACTAAAGACATAAGAGAAAGCACCAATCTTATTTAGGATTAAGACTTGATTCCAATCAATTCCAAAAGAACCTAGATAGCAAAAGAGAAACCAATTCCTTAAGGATTATGACTTGACTTCCAATCAATTACCAAAAGAACTTAAAGGACAAAGAGAAACCACCTCGAGGATTAAAGACTTTGATTCCAATCAATGGCAAAAAGAACTTAAAAGACCAAGAGAAACCAATTCATTATAGATGAAGACTTGATTCCAATCAATACCAAAAGAAACTAAAGGAAAAAGAGAAACGACTTCCGTAAGGATTAAGACTTAGTTCCAATCAATTACCAAAAAGAACTAAAGGACAAAAGAGAAACCAATTCTCAAGGATTTTAAGACTTTGATTCCAATCAATGGCAAAAAGAACTTAAAAGACAAAGAGAAACTAATTCATTATGAATTCAGTCTTGATTCCAATCAATTCCAAAAAAAGAACCTAGAGGAAAAGGAGAAACCAATCTCTTAAGGATTAAGACTTTACTTCCAATCAATTACCAAAGAACTTAAAGGACAAAGAGAAACCAATTCCTCAAGGATTAAGACTCTGATTCCAATCAATGGCAAACAGAACTTTAAAAAGACAAAGAGAAACCAATTCATTATAGATCAAGACACATGATTCCAATCAATACCAAAAAGAACCTAAAAGGAAAAAGACAAACCAATTCCTTAAGGATTAAGTGACTTAGTTCCAATCGCCAATTGCCAAAGAACTTAAAGGACAAAGAGAAACCAATTCCTCAAGGATTAAGACTTGATTCTCCAATCAAATGGCAAAAAGAACTTAAAAGATAAATAGAGAAAGTAATTCATTATGGATTTAGACTTGATTCCAATCAATAAATTTAGAAAGAAGAACCTAGGAAGAAAAAAGAGAAACCAATTCCTTAAGGATTAAGACTTAGTTCCAATTAATTACCAAAGAACTTAAAAGACGAAGAGAAACCAATTCCTCAAGGATTAAGACTTGATTCCAATCTATGGCAAAAATAACTTAAAAGACAAAGAGAAACCAATTCATCTATTTATGGATAAAGACTGGTGATTCCAATCATCACCAAAAAGAAATCGAAGAGGAAAAGAGAAACCAATTCCTTAATGATTAAGACTTAGATTCCAATCAATTACCAAAAGAACTTAAAGGACAAAAGAGAAGCCAATTCTCAAGCCGATTAAGACTATGATTCCAATCAAATGGCAAAAAGAATCTTAAAGCACAAAGAGAAACCAATTCATTACGGATTAAGACCTGATTCCAATCAATACCAAAGAACTTTAGAGGAAAAAGGGAAACCAATTCCTTGCTGATTAAGACTTAGTTCCAATCAGTTACCAAACGTCGAACTTAAAGGACAAAGAGAAACCAATTTCTCAAGGATTAAGACTTTGATTCCAATCAATGGCAAAAAGCAACTTAGAAAGACATAGAGAAACCAATTCATTATGGATTAAGACTTGATTCCAATCAATTCCAAAAGAACTATAGAGAAAAGGAGAAACTAATTCTTGGGCTAAGGATTAAGACTTTCTTCCAATCAATTACTAAAAGAACTTTTAAAGGACAAAGAGAAGCCAATTCCTCAAGGATTAAGACTTGATTCCAATCAATGGCAAAAAGAACTTAAACCACCAAGAGAAACCAATTCATTAAGGATTAAGACATGTTTCCAATCAATACCAAAAGAACTTAGAGGAAAAAAGAGAAACCAATTCCTTAAGGATTAAGCACTTCATTCCAATCAATTACCAAAAGAACTTAAAGGACAAAGAGAAACCAATTCCTCAAGGATTAAGACTTGATTCCAATCAATGGCAAAAAGAACTTAAAAAGACAAAGAGTAAAACCAATTCATTATGGATTAAGACTCTGATTCCAATCAATACCTAAAGAAACTCAGAGGAAAAAAGAGTAAACCAATTCCTTAAGGGATTAAGACCTAGTTCCAATCAATTACCAAAAGAACTTAAAGGACAAAGAGAAACCAATCTCTCAAGGATTAAGACTTGATTCCAATCAATGGCAAAAAGAACTTAAAAGACAAAGAGAAACTAATTCATTATGGATAAAGACTTGATTCCAATCAATAAATTTAAAAGAAAACCTAGAGGAAAAAGAGAAACCAATTCCGTAAGGATTAAGACTTAGTTCCAATCAATTACCAAAAGTAACTTAAAGCGACAAAGAGTAAACCAATTCCTCAAGCGATTAAGACTTGATTCCAATCAATGGCAAAAAGAACTTAAAGAACAAAGAGAAACCAATTCATTATGGATTAACCCTAGATTCCAATCAATACCAAAAAGAACTTAAAGGAAAAGGGGAAACCAATTCCTTAAGGATTAAGACTTGCTTCCAATCAATTACCAAAAGAACATGTAAAGGACAAAGAGAAACCACTTCTCAAGCGATTAAGACTTGATTCCAATCAATGGCAAAACAACTTAAAAGACAAAGAGAAACCAATTCATCATGATTAAGACTTTATTCCAATCAATTCCAGAAAAGAACTCTAGAGCAAAAAGAGAAACCAATTCCTAAACAGGATTAAGACTTGCATCTTCCAATCAATTACCAAAAGAACTTGGGAAGGACTAAAAGGAGAAACTTCAATTCCTCAAGGATTCAAGCACTTGATTCCAATCAATGGCAAAAGAACTTAAAAGACAAAGAGAAACCAATTCATTATGGATGAAGACTTGATTCCAATCAATACCAAAAGAAACTGTAAAGGAAAAAAGAGAAACCAATTCCTTAAGTGATTAAGACTTGACTCCAAATGAATTACCAAAAGAAACTTAAAGGACAAAGAGAAACCAATTCCTCAAGGATTAAGACTTGATTCCAATCAATGGCAAAAAGAACTTCAAAGACAAAGAGAAACCAATTCCACAGGATTAAGACTGATTCCAATCAATACCGGAAAAGAAACTCAGAGAAAAAAAGAGAACCAATTCATTAAGGATTAAGACTTACTTCCAATGAATTACCAAAAGGAACTTAAAGTGACAAAGAGAAACCAAATTCTCAAGGATTAAAGATCACTGATTCCAACCAACTGGAAAAAGCAACTTAAAGCACAAAGAGAAACCAATTCATTATGGATTAAGACTTGATTCCAATCAATACCAAAAGAATCTTAAAGGAAAAAGAGAAACCAATTCCTTAAGGATTAAGACTTATTTCCAATCAATTACCAAAAGAACTTAAAGGACAAAGAGTAAACCAATTTCTCAAGGATTTCTAAGACTTGATTCCAATCAATGGCAAAAAGAACTTTAAAAGCTAAAGAAGAAACCAATTCATTATGCATTTAGACTTGATTCCAATCAATACCAGAAAGAACTCTAGAGGAAAGAGATAAAACCAATTCCTTAAGCGATTAAGACTTCTTCCAATCAATTACTAAAGAACTTTTAAAGGACAAAGAGAAACCAATTCCTCAAGGATTAACACTTGATTGCAATCAACGGCAAATAGAACTTAAAAGACAAAGAGAAACCAATTCATTATGGATAAAGACTGGATTCCAATCAATACCAAAAGAAACTAAAGGAAAAGAGAAACCAATTCCTTAAGGATTAAGACTTTATCTTCCAATGAAATTACCAAAAGAACTTTTAAAGGACAAAGAGAAACCAATTCTCAAGGATTAAGACTTGAGTCCAATCAATGGCAAAAAAGAACTTAAAAGACAAAGAGAAACCAATTCATTACTGATTGAGACTTGATTCCAATCAATACCTAAAAGAAACTAGAGGAAAAAGTAGCTTTAAACCAATTCCATTAAGGATTAAGACTTGACTCCAATCAATTACAAAAGTAACTTAAAGGACAAAGAGAAACCAATTCCTCAAGGATTAAGACTTGATTCCAATCAATGGCAAAAAAAGAACTTAAAAGATAAAGAGAAACCAATTCATTATGCATTTAGACTCTTGATTCCAATCAATACCAGAAAGAACTAGGAGGAAAAAGAGAAACCAATTACCGTGAAGCGATTAAGACTTAGTTCCAATCAATTACCAAAAGAACTTAAAGGGACAAAGAGAAACTAATTTCCTCGCTACATTAAGATAAGATTCCTAATCAATACCAAAAGAACTTAAAGGACAAAGAGAAAACCAATTCATGAAGGATTAAGACTTGGTTCCAATCAATTACCAAAAAGAACTTAAAGGAGAAAAGGGGAGAAACCAATTCCTTAAGTGATTAAGACGTGATTCCAATCAATTACCAAAAGAACTTAAAGTTGACAAAGAGAAAGCAATTCATCAAGGATTAAGACTTTGATTCCAATCAATGCAAGGCAAAAAGAACTTTAAAGGAAAAAGAGAAACCAATTCTATTATAGGATCAAGACTTGATTCCAACTGGGTCAATTACCAAAAAGAAACTTAAAGGAAAAAGAGAAACCACCTGTAAAGGATTAAAGACTTGATTCCAATCAATTACCAAAAGAACTTAAAGGACAAAGAGAAACCACCATTAAGGATTAAGACTTGATTCCAATCAATGGCAAAAAGAACTAATAAGCAACATAGAGAAACCAATTCATTAAGGATTAAGACTTGGTTCCAATCAATTACAAAAAGTTAACTTAGAGAAAAGGAGAAACCAATTCCTTAAGGATTAAAATCTACTTCCAATCAATTACCAAAAGATCTTAAAGGACAAAGAGAAGCCAATTCATCAAGGATTAAGACTTGATTCCAATCAATGGCAAAAAGAACTTAAAACACCAAGAGAAACTAATTCATTATAGATGAAGATACATGATTCCAATCAATACCAAAAAGAACTCTGTGAGGAAAAAGACAAACCAATTCCCTTAAGGATTTAAGATTTAGATTCCAATCAATTGCCAAAGAACTTAAAGGACGAAGAGAAACCAATTCCTCAAGGATTAAGACTTGATTCCAATCAATGGCAAAAAGAACTTAAAAGGCAAAGAGAAAGCAATTCATTATGGATAAAGACTTGATTCCAATCAATACCGAAAAGAAACTATAGGAAAAAGAGTAAAACCCAATTTCCTTTGGTTGATTAAAACTTAGTTCCAACCAATTACCAAAAGAACTTAAAGGACAAAGAGAAACTAATTCCTCAAGGATTCAGACTTGAGTCCAATCAATGGCAAAAAGAACTTAAAAGATAAACAAAAACCAATTCATTTTGGATAAAGACTTGATTCCAATCAATACCGAAAAGGAACTAAAAGGACAAAGAGCAACCAATTCCGTAAGGATTAAGACTTAGTTCCAATCAATTACCAATGTAATCCTTAAAGGACAAAGAGAAACCACCCCTCAAGGATTAAGACTTGATTCCAATCAATGGCAAAAAGAACTTAAAGGAACCCCAAGAGAAACCATTCCATTATAGATGAAGACTTCATTCTAAATCTAATACCAAAAAATCTAGAGGGTGCATAGAAACCAATTCGTAAGGATTAAGACTTAGTTCCAATCA
>JAVHNN010000325.1:0-17924 GCA_031439585.1 Pterocarpus macrocarpus
TGCTTCCAATCAATGGCCAAATGAACTAAAAGAATAAAAGAGAAACCAATTCCTTAAAGATTAAGACTTGCTTCCAATCAATGGCCAAATGAACTTAAAGAATAAAGAGAAACCAATTCCTTAAGGATTAAGACTTGCTTCCAATCAATGGCCAAATGAACTTAAAGAATAAAGAGAAACCAATTCCTTAAGGATTAAGACTTGCTTCCAATCAATGGCCAAATGAACTTAAAGAATAAAGAGAAACCAATTCCTTAAGGATTAAGACTTGCTTCCAATCAATGGCCAAATGAACCTAAAGAATAAAGAGAAACCAATTCCTTAAGGATTAAGACTTGCTTCAATCAATGGCCAAATGAACTTAAAGAATAAAGAAACCAATTCCTTAAGGATTAAGACTTGCTTCCAATCAATGGCCAAATGAACTTAAAGAATAAAGAGAAACCAATTCCTTAAGGATTAAGACTTGCTTCAATCAATGGCCAAATGAACTAAAGAATAAAGAGAAACCAATTCCTTAAGGATTAAGACTTGCTTCCAATCAATGGCCAAATGAACTTAAAGAATAAAGAAACCAATTCCTTAAGGATTAAGACTTGCTTCAATCAATGGCCAAATGAACTTAAAGAATAAAGAGAAACCAATTCCTTAAGGATTAAGACTTGCTTCCAATCAATGGCCAAATGAACTTAAAGAATAAAGAGAAACCAATTCCTTAAGGATTAAGACTTGCTTCCAATCAATGGCCAAATGAACTTAAAGAATAAAGAGAAACCAATTCCTTAAGGATTAAGACTTGCTTCCAATCAATGGCCAAATGAACTTAAAGAATAAAGAGAAACCAATTCCTTAAGGATTAAGACTTGCTTCAATCAATGGCCAAATGAACTTAAAGAATAAAGAGAAACCAATTCCTTAAGGATTAAGACTTGCTTCCAATCAATGGCCAAATGAACTAAAGAATAAAGAAACCAATTCCTTAAGGATTAAGACTTGCTTCCAATCAATGGCCAAATGAACTTAAAGAATAAAGAGAAACCAATTCCTTAAGGATTAAGACTTGCTTCCAATCAATGGCCAAATGAACTTAAAGAATAAAGAGAAACCAATTCCTTAAGGATTAAGACTTGCTTCCAATCAATGGCCAAATGAACCTAAAGAATAAAGAGAAACCAATTCCTTAAGGATTAAGACTTGCTTCCAATCAATGGCCAAATGAACTTAAAGAATAAAGAGAAACCAATTCCTTAAGGATTAAGACTTGCTTCCAATCAATGGCCAAATGAACTTAAAGAATAAAGAAACCAATTCCTTAAGGATTAAGACTTGCTTCCAATCAATGCAATTCCTTAAGGATGAACTTAAAGAATAAAGAGAAACCAATTCCTTAAGGATTAAGACTTGCTTCCAATCAATGGCCAAATGAACTTAAAGAATAAAGAGAAACCAATTCCTTAAGGATTAAGACTTGCTTCAATCAATGGCCAAATGAACCTAAAGAATAAAGAAACCAATTCCTTAAGGATTAAGACTTGCTTCAATCAATGGCCAAATGAACTTAAAGAATAAGAGAAACCAATTCCTTAAGGATTAAGACTTGCTTCCAATCAATGGCCAAATGAACCTAAAGAATAAAGAGAAACCAATTCCTTAAGGATTAAGACTTGCTTCCAATCAATGCCCAAATGAACCTAAAGAGAAAGAGAATCCAATTCCTTAATGATTAAGACTTGGTTCCAATCAATGGCCAAATGAACCTAAAGAATAATGAGAAACCAATTCCTTAAGGATTAAGACTTGCTTCCAATCAATGGCCAAATGAACTTAAAGAATAAGAGAAACCAATTCCTTAAGGATTAAGACTTGCTTCCAATCAATGGCCAAATGAACTAAAGAATAAAGAGAAACCAATTTGTTAAGGATTAAGACTTGCTTCCAATCAATGGCCAAATGAACTTAAAGAATAATGAGAAACCAATTCCTTAAGGATTAAGACTTGCTTCCAATCAATGGCCAAATGAACTTAAAGAATAAAGAGAAACCAATTCCTTAAGGATTAAGACTTGCTTCAATCAATGGCCAAATGAACTTAAAGAATAAAGAGAAACCAATTCCTTAAGGATTAAGACTTGCTTCCAATCAATGGCCAAATGAACTTAAAGAATAAAGAGAAACCAATTCCTTAAGGATTAAGACTTGCTTCAATCAATGGCCAAATGAACTTAAAGAATAAAGAGAAACCAATTCCTTAAGGATTAAGACTTGCTTCCAATCAATGGCCAAATGAACTTAAAGAATAAAAGAAACCAATTCCTTAAGGATTAAGACTTGCTTCCAATCAATGGCCAAATGAACTAAAGAATAAAGAGAAACCAATTCCTTAAGGATTAAGACTTGCTTCCAATCAATGGCCAAATGAACTTAAAGAATAAAGAGAAACCAATTCCTTAAGGATTAAGACTTGCTTCCAATCAATGGCCAAATGAACTTAAAGAATAAAGAGAAACCAATTCCTTAAGGATTAAGACTTGCTTCAATCAATGGCCAAATGAACTAAAGAATAAAGAGAAACCAATTCCTTAAGGATTAAGACTTGCTTCCAATCAATGGCCAAATGAACCTAAAGAATAAAGAGAAACCAATTCCTTAAGGATTAAGACTTGCTTCAATCAATGGCCAAATGAACTAAAGAATAAAGAGAAACCAATTCCTTAAGGATTAAGACTTGCTTCAATCAATGGCCAAATGAACTAAAGAATAAAGAGAAACCAATTCCTTAAGGATTAAGACTTGCTTCCAATCAATGGCCAAATGAACTTAAAGAATAAAGAGAAACCAATTCCTTAAGGATTAAGACTTGCTTCCAATCAATGGCAAATGAACTTAAAGAATAAAGAGAAACCAATTCCTTAAGGATTAAGACTTGCTTCCAATCAATGGCCAAATGAACTAAAAGAATAAAGAGAAACCAATTCCTTAAGGATTAAGACTTGCTTCAATCAATGGCCAAATGAACTTAAAGAATAAAAGAAACCAATTCCTTAAGGATTAAGACTTGCTTCCAATCAATGGCCAAATGAACTAAAGAATAAAGAGAAACCAATTCCTTAAGGATTAAGACTTGCTTCCAATCAATGGCCAAATGAACTAAAGAATAAAGGAAACCAATTCCTTAAGGATTAAGACTTGCTTCCAATCAATGGCCAAATGAACTTAAAGAATAAAGAGAAACCAATTCCTTAAGGATTAAGACTTGCTTCCAATCAATGGCCAAATGAACTTAAAGAATAAAGAGAAACCAATTCCTTAAGGATTAAGACTTGCTTCCAATCAATGGCCAAATGAACTAAAAGAATAAAGAGAAACCAATTCCTTAAGGATTAAGACTTGCTTCCAATCAATGGCCAAATGAACTAAAGAATAAAGAAACCAATTCCTTAAGGATTAAGACTTGCTTCCAATCAATGGCCAAATGAACTTAAAGAATAAGAGAAACCAATTCCTTAAGGATTAAGACTTGCTTCAATCAATGGCCAAATGAACTTAAAGAATAAAGAGAAACCAATTCCTTAAGGATTAAGACTTGCTTCCAATCAATGGCCAAATGAACTTAAAGAATAAAGAGAAACCAATTCCTTAAGGATTAAGACTTGCTTCAATCAATGGCCAAATGAACTTAAAGAATAAAAGAAACCAATTCCTTAAGGATTAAGACTTGCTTCCAATCAATGGCCAAATGAACTTAAAGAATAAAGAGAAACCAATTCCTTAAGGATTAAGACTTGCTTCCAATCAATGGCCAAATGAACCTAAAGAATAAAGAGAAACCAATTCCTTAAGGATTAAGACTTGCTTCAATCAATGGCCAAATGAACTAAAGAATAAAGAGAAACCAATTCCTTAAGGATTAAGACTTGCTTCAATCAATGGCCAAATGAACTTAAAGAATAAAGAGAAACCAATTCCTTAAGGATTAAGACTTGCTTCAATCAATGGCCAAATGAACTTAAAGAATAAAGAAACCAATTCCTTAAGGATTAAGACTTGCTTCAATCAATGGCCAAATGAACTAAAGAATAAAGAGAAACCAATTCCTTAAGGATTAAGACTTGCTTCCAATCAATGGCCAAATGAACTAAAGAATAAAGAGAAACCAATTCCTTAAGGATTAAGACTTGCTTCCAATCAATGGCCAAATGAACTTAAAGAATAAAGAAAACCAATTCCTTAAGGATTAAGACTTGCTTCCAATCAATGGCCAAATGAACTTAAAGAATAAAGAGAAACCAATTCCTTAAGGATTAAGACTTGCTTCCAATCAATGGCCAAATGAACTTAAAGAATAAGAGAAACCAATTCCTTAAGGATTAAGACTTGCTTCAATCAATGGCCAAATGAACTAAAGAATAAAGAGAAACCAATTCCTTAAGGATTAAGACTTGCTTCAATCAATGGCCAAATGAACCTAAAGAATAAAGAGAAACCAATTCCTTAAGGATTAAGACTTGCTTCAATCAATGGCCAAATGAACTTAAAGAATAAAGAGAAACCAATTCCTTAAGGATTAAGACTTGCTTCCAATCAATGGCCAAATGAACTAAAGAATAAAGAGAAACCAATTCCTTAAGGATTAAGACTTGCTTCAATCAATGGCCAAATGAACTAAAGAATAAAGAAAACCAATTCCTTAAGGATTAAGACTTGCTTCCAATCAATGGCCAAATGAACTTAAAGAATAAAGAAACCAATTCCTTAAGGATTAAGACTTGCTTCAATCAATGGCCAAATGAACTTAAAGAATAAAGAGAAACCAATTCCTTAAGGATTAAGACTTGCTTCCAATCAATGGCCAAATGAACTTAAAGAATAAAGAGAAACCAATTCCTTAAGGATTAAGACTTGCTTCCAATCAATGGCCAAATGAACTTAAAGAATAAAGAGAAACCAATTCCTTAAGGATTAAGACTTGCTTCCAATCAATGGCCAAATGAACCTTAATAAATAAAAACCAATTCCTTAAGGATTAAGACTTGCTTCAATCAATGGCCAAATGAACTTAAAGAATAAAGAAACCAATTCCTTAAGGATTAAGACTTGCTTCCAATCAATGGCCAAATGAACTTAAAGAATAAAGAGAAACCAATTCCTTAAGGATTAGACTTGCTTCCAATCAATGGCCAAATGAACTTAAAGAATAAAGAAACCAATTCCTTAAGGATTAAGACTTGCTTCAATCAATGGCCAAATGAACTTAAAGAATAAAGAGAAACCAATTCCTTAAGGATTAAGACTTGCTTCCAATCAATGGCCAAATGAACTTAAAGAATAAAGAGAAACCAATTCCTTAAGGATTAAGACTTGCTTCAATCAATGGCCAAATGAACCTAAAGAATAAAGAGAAACCAATTCCTTAAGGATTAAGACTTGCTTCCAATCAATGGCCAAATGAACTTAAAGAATAAAGAGAAACCAATTCCTTAAGGATTAAGACTTGCTTCCAATCAATGGCCAAATGAACTAAAGAATAAAGAGAAACCAATTCCTTAAGGATTAAGACTTGCTTCCAATCAATGGCCAAATGAACTTAAAGAATAAAGAAACCAATTCCTTAAGGATTAAGACTTGCTTCCAATCAATGGCCAAATGAACTTAAAGAATAAAGAGAAACCAATTCCTTAAGGATTAAGACTTGCTTCCAATCAATGGCCAAATGAACTTAAAGAATAAAGAGAAACCAATTCCTTAAGGATTAAGACTTGCTTCCAATCAATGGCCAAATGAACTTAAAGAATAAAGAGAAACCAATTCCTTAAGGATTAAGACTTGCTTCCAATCAATGGCCAAATGAACTTAAAGAATAAAGAAACCAATTCCTTAAGGATTAAGACTTGCTTCAATCAATGGCCAAATGAACTTAAAGAATAAAGAGAAACCAATTCCTTAAGGATTAAGACTTGCTTCCAATCAATGGCCAAATGAACCTAAAGAATAAAGAAACCAATTCCTTAAGGATTAAGATTTGCTTCCAATCAATGGCCAAATGAACTTAAAGAATAAAGACAAACCAATTCCATAAGGATTAAGACTTGCTTCAATCAATGGCCAAATGAACTTAAAGAATAAGAGAAACCAATTCCTTAAGATTAAGACTTGCTTCCAATCAATGGCCAAATGAACTAAAGAATAAAGAGAAACCAATTCCTTAAGGATTAAGACTTGCTTCCAATCAATGGCCAAATGAACTTAAGAATAAGAGAAACCAATTCCTTAAGGATTAAGACTTGCTTCAATCAATGGCCAAATGAACTTAAAGAATAAAGAGAAACCAATTCCTTAAGGATTAAGACTTGCTTCCAATCAATGGCTTAAAGATCTAAAAGAATAAATGGAAACCAATTCCTTCAGGATTAAGACTTGCTTCCAATCAATGGAAACCAATTCCTTAAGGATTAAGACTTGCTTTCAATCAATGGCCAAATGAACTTAAAGAATAAAGAGAAACCAATTCCTTAAGGATTAAGACTTGCTTCAATCAATGGCCAAATGAACTTAAAGAATAAAAGAAACCAATTCCTTAAGGATTAAGACTTGCTTCCAATCAATGGCCAAATGAACTTAAAGAATAAAGAGAAACCAATTCCTTAAGGATTAAGACTTGCTTCCAATCAATTGCCAAATGAACGTAAAGAATAAAGAAACCAATTCCTTAAGAATTAAGACTTGCTTCCAATCAATGGCCAAATGAACTTAAAGAATAAAGAGAAACCAATTCCTTAAGGATTAAGACTTGCATTCAATCAATGGCCAAATGAACTTAAAGAATAAAGAAAAACCAATTCCTTACGGATTAAGACTTGCTTCAAATCAATTGCCAAATGAATGTAAAGAATAAAGAGAAACCAATTCCTTAAGGATTAAGACTTGCTTCCAATCAATGGCCAAATGAACTTAAAGAATAAAGAGAAACCAATTCCTTAAGGATTAAGACTTGCATTCAATCAATGGCCAAATGAACTTAAAGAATAAAGAGAAACCAATTCCTTAAGGATTAAGACTTGCTTCCAATCAATGGCCAAATGAACTAAAGAATAAAGAGAAACCAATTCCTTAAGGATTAAGACTTGCTTCCAATCAATGGCCAAATGAACTTAAAGAATAACGAGAACCCAATTCCTTAAGGATTAAGACTTGCTTCCAATCAATGGCCAAATGAACCTAAAGAATAATGAGAAACCAATTCCTTAAGGATTAAGACTTGCTTCAATCAATGGCCAAATGAACTTAAAGAATAAGAGAAACCAATTCCTTAAGGATTAAGACTTGCTTCCAATCAATGGCCAAATGAACTTAAAGAATAAAGAGAAACCAATTCCTTAAGGATTAAGACTTGCTTCAATCAATGGCCAAATGAACTTAAAGAATAAAGAAACCAATTCCTTAAGGATTAAGACTTGCTTCAATCAATGGCCAAATGAACTTAAAGAATAAAGAGAAACCAATTCCTTAAGGATTAAGACTTGCTTCCAATCAATGGCCAAATGAACTTAAAGAATAAAGAGAAACCAATTCCTTAAGGATTAAGACTTGCTTCCAATCAATGGCCAAATGAACTTAAAGAATAAAGAAAACCAATTCCTTAAGGATTAAGACTTGCTTCCAATCAATGGCCAAATGAACTAAAGAATAAAGAGAAACCAATTCCTTAAGGATTAAGACTTGCTTCCAATCAATGGCCAAATGAACTTAAAGAATAAAGAGAAACCAATTCCTTAAGGATTAAGACTTGCTTCCAATCAATGGCCAAATGAACTTAAAGAATAAAGAGAAACCAATTCCTTAAGGATTAAGACTTGCTTCCAATCAATGGCCAAATGAACTTAAAGAATAAAGAAACCAATTCCTTAAGGATTAAGACTTGCTTCCAATCAATGGCCAAATGAACTTAAAGAATAAAGAGAAACCAATTCCTTAAGGATTAAGACTTGCTTCCAATCAATGGCCAAATGAACTTAAAGAATAAAGAAACCAATTCCTTAAGGATTAAGACTTGCTTCCAATCAATGGCCAAATGAACTAAAGAATAAAGAGAAACCAATTCCTTAAGGATTAAGACTTGCTTCCAATCAATGGCCAAATGAACTTAAAGAATAAAGAGAAACCAATTCCTTAAGGATTAAGACTTGCTTCAATCAATGGCCAAATGAACTTAAAGAATAAAGAGAAACCAATTCCTTAAGGATTAAGACTTGCTTCCAATCAATGGCCAAATGAACTAAAGAATAAAGAGAAACCAATTCCTTAAGGATTAAGACTTGCTTCCAATCAATGGCCAAATGAACTAAAGAATAAAGAAACCAATTCCTCAAGGATTAAGACTTGATTCCAATCAATGGCCAAATGAACTTAAAGAATAAAAAGAAACCAATTCCTTAAGGATTAAGTCTTGCTTCCAATCAATGGCCAAATGAACCTAAAGAATAAAGAGAAACCAATTCCTTAAGGATTAAGGCTTGCTTTCAAACAATGGCCAAAAGAACGTAAAAAATAAAAGAAACCAATTCCTTAAGGATTAAGACTTGCTTCAATCAATGGCCAAATGAACTTAAAGAATAAAGAGAAACCAATTCCTTAAGGATTAAGACTTGCTTCCAATCAATGGCCAAATGAACTTAAAGAATAAAGAGAAACCAATTCCGTAAGGATTAAGACTTGATTCCAATGAATGGTCAAAAGAACCAAAAGAATAAAGAGAAACCTATTCCTTAAGGATTAAGACTTGCTTTCAATCAATGGCCAAATGAACTTAAAGAATAAAGAGAAACCAATTCCTTAAGGATTAAGACTTGCTTCCAATCAATGGCCAAATGAACTTAAAGAATAAAGAAACCAATTCCTTAAGGATTAAGACTTGCTTCAATCAATGGCCAAATGAACTTAAAGAATAAAGAGAAACCAATTCCTTAAGGATTAAGACTTGCTTCCAATCAATGGCCAAATGAACTTAAAGAATAAGAGAAACCAATTCCTTAAGGATTAAGACTTGCTTCCAATCAATGGCCAAATGAACTAAAGAATAAAGAGAAACCAATTCCTTAAGGATTAAGACTTGCTTCCAATCAATGGCCAAATGAACTTAAAGAATAAAGAAACCAATTCCTTAAGGATTAAGACTTGCTTCCAATCAATGGCCAAATGAACTAAAGAATAAAGAGAAACCAATTCCTTAAGGATTAAGACTTGCTTCCAATCAATGGCCAAATGAACTAAAGAATAAAGAGAAACCAATTCCTTAAGGATTAAGACTTGCTTCCAATCAATGGCCAAATGAACCTAAAGAATAAAGAGAAACCAATTCCTTAAGGATTAAGACTTGCTTCAATCAATGGCCAAATGAACTTAAAGAATAAAGAAACCAATTCCTTAAGGATTAAGACTTGCTTCCAATCAATGGCCAAATGAACTTAAAGAATAAAGAGAAACCAATTCCTTAAGGATTAAGACTTGCTTCCAATCAATGGCCAAATGAACTAAAGAATAAAGAGAAACCAATTCCTTAAGGATTAAGACTTGCTTCCAATCAATGGCCAAATGAACTTAAAGAATAAAGAGAAACCAATTCCTTAAGGATTAAGACTTGCTTCCAATCAATGGCCAAATGAACTAAAGAATAAAGAGAAACCAATTCCTTAAGGATTAAGACTTGCTTCCAATCAATGGCCAAATGAACTTAAAGAATAAAGAGAAACCAATTCCTTAAGGATTAAGACTTGCTTCCAATCAATGGCCAAATGAACTTAAAGAATAAAGAAACCAATTCCTTAAGGATTAAGACTTGCTTCCAATCAATGGCCAAATGAACTTAAGAATAAAGAGAAACCAATTCCTTAAGGATTAAGACTTGCTTCCAATCAATGGCCAAATGAACTAAAGAATAAAGAAACCAATTCCTTAAGGATTAAGACTTGCTTCCAATCAATGGCCAAATGAACTTAAAGAATAAAGAGAAACCAATTCCTTAAGGATTAAGACTTGCTTCAATCAATGGCCAAATGAACTTAAAGAATAAAGAGAAACCAATTCCTTAAGGATTAAGACTTGCTTCCAATCAATGGCCAAATGAACTTAAAGAATAAAGAGAAACCAATTCCTTAAGGATTAAGACTTGCTTCCAATCAATGGCCAAATGAACTTAAAGAATAAAGAGAAACCAATTCCTTAAGGATTAAGACTTGCTTCAATCAATGGCCAAATGAACTTAAAGAATAAAGAGAAACCAATTCCTTAAGGATTAAGACTTGCTTCCAATCAATGGCCAAATGAACTTAAAGAATAAAGAGAAACCAATTCCTTAAGGATTAAGACTTGCTTCCAATCAATGGCCAAATGAACTTAAAGAATAAAGAGAAACCAATTCCTTAAGGATTAAGACTTGCTTCCAATCAATGGCCAAATGAATAAAACTAAAAGAATAAATAAAGAGAAACCAATTCCTTAAGGATTAAGACTTGCTTCCAATCAATGGCCAAATGAACTTAAAGAATAAAGAGAAACCAATTCCTTAAGGATTAAGATTTGCTTCCAATCAATGGCCAAATGAACTTAAAGAATAAAGAGAAACCAATTCCTTAAGGATTAAGACTTGCTTCCAATCAATGGCCAAATGAACTAAAGAATAAAGAGAAACCAATTCCTTAAGGATTAAGACTTGCTTCCAATCAATGGCCAAATGAACTTAAAGAATAAAGAGAAACCAATTCCTTAAGGATTAAGACTTGCTTCCAATCAATGGCCAAATGAACTTAAAGAATAAAGAGAAACCAATTCCTTAAGGATTAAGACTTGCTTCCAATCAATGGCCAAATGAACTTAAAGAATAAAGAGAAACCAATTCCTTAAGGATTAAGACTTGCTTCCAATCAATGGCCAAATGAACTTAAAGAATAAAGAGCTTCCAAAACCAATTCCTTAAGGATTAAGACTTGCTTCCAATCAATGGCCAAATGAACTTAAAGAATAAAGAGAAACCAATTCCTTAAGGATTAAGACTTGCTTCCAATCAATGGCCAAATGAACTAAAGAATAAAGAGAAACCAATTCCTTAAGGATTAAGACTTGCTTCCAATCAATGGCCAAATGAACTTAAAGAATAAAGAGAAACCAATTCCTTAAGGATTAAGACTTGCTTCCAATCAATGGCCAAATGAACTTAAAGAATAAAGAGAAACCAATTCCTTAAGGATTAAGACTTGCTTCCAATCAATGGCCAAATGAACTTAAAGAATAAAGAGAGAACCAATTCCTTAAGGATTAAGACTTGCTTCCAATCAATTGCCTAATGAACCTAAAGAATAAACAGAAACCAATTCCTTAAGGATTAAGACTTGCTTCCAATCAATGGCCAAATGAACTTAAAGAATAAAGAGAAACCAATTCCTTAAGGATTAAGACTTGCTTCCAATCAATGGCCAAATGAACTTAAAGAATAAAGAGAAACCAATTCCTTAGGAGGATTAAGACTTGCTTCAATCAATGGCCAAATGAACTAAAGAATAAAGAAAAACCAATTCCTTAAGGATTAAGACTTGCTTCCAATCAATGGCCAAATGAACTTAAAGAATAAAGAGAAACCAATTCCTTAAGGATTAAGACTTGCTTCCAATCAATCTCCAAAAGAACTTAAAGAATAAAGAGAAACCAATTCCTTAAGGATTAAGACTTGCTTCCAATCAATGGCAAAACGAACTAAAAGAATAAAGAGAAACCAATTAAGACCTCCAATAAGCCAAATGATAAAGAATAAGACTTGCTTCCAATCAATGGCCAAATGAACTTAAAGAATAAAGAGAAACCAATTCCTTAAGGATTAAGACTTGCTTCCAATCAATGGCCAAATGAACTTAAAGAATAAAGAGAAACCAATTCCTTAAGGATTAAGACTTGCTTCCAATCAATGGCCAAATGAACTTAAAGAATAAAGAGAAACCAATTCCTTAAGGATTAAGACTTGCTTCCAATCAATGGCCAAATGAACTTAAAGAATAAAGAGAAACCAATTCCTTAAGGATTAAGACTTGCTTCCAATCAATGGCCAAATGAACTTAAAGAATAAAGAGAAACCAATTCCTTAAGGATTAAGACTTGCTTCCAATCAATGGCCAAATGAACTTAAAGAATAAAGAAACCAATTCCTTAAGGATTAAGACTTGCTTCCAATCAATGGCCAAATGAACTAAAGAATAAAGAGAAACCAATTCCTTAAGGATTAAGACTTGCTTCCTTCCAATCTTAAAGAATAAAGAGAAACTTGCCAAATGCCAAAAACTAAAGAATAAAGAGAAACCAATTCCTTAAGGATTAAGACTTGCTTCCAATCAATGGCCAAATGAACTTAAAGAATAAAGAGAAACCAATTCCTTAAGGATTAAGACTTGCTTCCAATCAATGGCCAAATGAACTAAAAGAATAAAGAGAAACCAATTCCTTAAGGATTAAGACTTGCTTCCAATCAATGGCCAAATGAACTTAAAGAATAAAGAGAAACCAATTCCTTAAGGATTAAGACTTGCTTCCAATCAATGGCCAAATGAACTTAAAGAATAAAGAGAAACCAATTCCTTAAGGATTAAGACTTGCTTCCAATCAATGGCCAAATGAACTTAAAGAATAAAGAGAAACCAATTCCTTAAGGATTAAGACTTGCTTCCAATCAATGGCCAAATGAACTAAAGAATAAAGAGAAACCAATTCCTTAAGGATTAAGACTTGCTTCCAATCAATGGCCAAATGAACTTAAAGAATAAAGAGAAACCAATTCCTTAAGGATTAAGACTTGCTTCCAATCAATGGCCAAATGAACTTAAAGAATAAAGAGAAATCAATTCCTTAAGGATTAAGACTTGCTTCCAATCAATGGCAAATGGAACTAAAGAATAAAGAGAAACCAATTCCTTAAGGATTAAGACTTGATTCCAATCAATGGCCAAATGAACTTAAAGAATAAAGAGAAACCAATTCCTTAAGGATTAAGACTTGCTTCCAATCAATGGCCAAATGAACTTAAAGAATAAAGAGAAACCAATTCCTTAAGGATTAAGACTTGCTTCCAATCAATGGCCAAATGAACTTAAAGAATAAAGAGAAACCAATTCCTTAAGGATTAAGACTTGCTTCCAATCAATGGCCAAATGAACTTAAAGAATAAAGAGAAACCAATTCCTTAAGGATTAAGACTTGCTTCCAATCAATGGCCAAATGAACTAAAAGAATAAAGAGAAACCAATTCCTTAAGGATTAAGACTTGCTTCCAATCAATGGCCAAATGAACTTAAAGAATAAAGAGAAACCAATTCCTTAAGGATTAAGACTTGCTTCCAATCAATGGCCAAATGAACTTAAAGAATAAAGAGAAACCAATTCCTTAAGGATTAAGACTTGCTTCCAATCAATGGCAAATGAACTAAAAGAATAAAGAACCAATTCCTTAAGGATTAAGACTTGCTTCCAATCAATGGCCAAATGAACTTAAAGAATAAAGAGAAACCAATTCCTTAAGGATTAAGACTTGCTTCCAATCAATGGCCAAATGAACTTAAAGAATAAAGAGAAACCAATTCCTTAAGGATTAAGACTTGCTTCCAATCAATGGCCAAATGAACTTAAAGAATAAAGAGAAACCAATTCCTTAAGGATTAAGACTTGCTTCCAATCAATGGCCAAATGAACTTAAAGAATAAAGAGAAACCAATTCCTTAAGGATTAAGACTTGCTTCCAATCAATGGCCAAATGAACTTAAAGAATAAAGAGAAACCAATTCCTTAAGGATTAAGACTTGCTTCCAATCAATGGCCAAATGAACTTAAAGAATAAAGAGAAACCAATTCCTTAAGGATTAAGACTTGCTTCCAATCAATGGCCAAATGAACCTAAAGAATAAAGAGAATCCAATTCCTTAAGGATTAAGACTTGCTTCCAATCAATGGCCAAATGAACTTAAAGAATATAAGAGAAACCAATTCCTTAAGGATTAAGACTTGCTTCCAATCAATGGCCAAATGAATTCCTAAAAGAATAAAGAGCTTCCAAAACCAATTCCTTAAGGATTAAGACTTGCTTCCAATCAATGGCCAAATGAACTAAAAGAATAAAGAGAAACCAATTCCTTAAGGATTAAGACTTGCTTCCAATCAATGGCCAAATGAACTTAAAGAATAAAGAGAAACCAATTCCTTAAGGATTAAGACTTGCTTCCAATCAATGGCCAAATGAACTAAAAGAATAAGAGAAACCAATTCCTTAAGGATTAAGACTTGCTTCCAATCAATGGCCAAATGAACTTAACGAATAAAGAGAAACCAATTCCTTAAGGATTAAGACTTGCTTCCAATCAATGGCCAAATGAACTTAAAGAATAAAGAGAAACCAATTCCTTAAGGATTAAGACTTGCTTCCAATCAATGGCCAAATGAACTTAAAGAATAAAGAGAAACCAATTCCTTAAGGATTAAGACTTGCTTCCAATCAATGGCCAAATGAACTTAAAGAATAAAGAAAACCAATTCCTTAAGGATTAAGACTTGCTTCCAATCAATGGCCAAATGAACTTAAAGAATAAAGAGAAACCAATTCCTTAAGGATTAAGACTTGCTTCCAATCAATGGCCAAATGAACTTAAAGAATAAAGAGAAACCAATTCCTTAAGGATTAAGACTTGCTTCCAATCAATGGCCAAATGAACTTAAAGAATAAAGAGAAACCAATTCCTTAAGGATTAAGACTTGCTTCCAATCAATGGCCAAATGAACTTAAAGAATAAAGAGAAACCAATTCCTTAAGGATTAAGACTTGCTTCCAATCAATGGCCAAATGAACTTAAAGAATAAAAAGAGAGAACAATTCAATTAAGACCTCCAATAAGCCAAATGAAATAAAGAATAAGACTTGCTTCCAATCAATGGCCAAATGAACTTAAAGAATAAAGAGAAACCAATTCCTTAAGGATTAAGACTTGCTTCCAATCAATGGCCAAATGAACTTAAAGAATAAAGAGAAACCAATTCCTTAAGGATTAAGACTTGCTTCCAATCAATGGCCAAATGAACTTAAAGAATAAAGAGAAACCAATTCCTTAAGGATTAAGACTTGCTTCCAATCAATGGCCAAATGAACTAAAGAATAAAGAGAAACCAATTCCTTCATGTATTTAAGACTCTGCTTCCAATCAATGCCCAAATAAACTTAAAGAATAAAGTTAGAAACCAATTCCTTAAGGATTAAGACTTGCTTCCAATCAATGGCCCAAATAAACTTAAAGAATAAAGAGAAACCAATTTCTTAAGGATTAAGACTTGCTTCCAATCAATGGCCAAACGAACTTTCCCAAAGAATAAAGAGAAACCAATTCCTTAAGGATTAAGACTTGCTTCCAATCAATGGCCAAACTAACCTAAAGAATAAAGAGAAACCAATTCCTAAGGATTAAGACTTGCTTCCAATCAATGGCCAAATGAACTTAAAGAATAAAGAAACCAATTCCATTAAGTTAAGGATTAAGACTTGCTTCCAATCAATGGCCAAATGAACTTAAAGAATAAGAGAAACCAATTCCTTAAGGATTAAGACTTGCTTCCAATCAATGGCCAAATGAACTTAAAGAATAAAGAGAAACCAATTCCTTAAGGATTAAGACTTGCTTCCAATCAATGGCCAAATGAACCTAAAGAATAAAGAGAAACCAATTCCTTAAGGATTAAGACTTGCTTCCAATCAATGGCCAAATGAACTTAAAGAATAAAGAGAAACCAATTCCTTAAGGATTAAGACTTGCTTCCAATCAATGGCCAAATGAACTTAAAGAATAAAGAGAAACCAATTCCTTAAGGATTAAGACTTGCTTCCAATCAATGGCCAAATGAACTTAAAGAATAAAGAGAAACCAATTCCTTAAGGATTAAGACTTGCTTCCAATCAATGGCCAAATGAACTAAAAAGAATAAAGAGAAACCAATTCCTTAAGGATTAAGACTTGCTTCCAATCAATGGCCTAATGAACTTAAAGAATAAAGAGAAACCAATTCCTTATGGATTAAGACTTGTTTCCAATCAATGGCCAAAAGAACTTAAAGAATAAATGGAAACCAATTCCTTAAGGATTAAGACTTGCTTCCAATCAATGGCCAAATGAACTTAAAGAATAAAGAGAAACCAATTCCTTAAAGATTAAGACTTGCTTCCAATCAATGGCCAAATGAACTTAAAGAATAAAGAGAAACCAATTCCTTAAGGATTAAGACTTGCTTCCAATCAATGGCTTAAAGATCAAAAAGAATAAAGAGAACCCAATTCCTTAAAGATTAAGACTTGCTTCTAATCAATGGCCAAATGAACTTAAAGAATAAAGAGAGCCGATTCCTTAAGGATTATGACTTGCTTCCCAATCAATGGCAAATGAACCTAAAGAATAAAGAGAAACCACCTTATTGATTAAGACTTGCTTCTAGATCAATGGCCAAATGAACCTAAAGAATAAAGAGCAAACCAATTGTTTAAGGATTAAGACTTGCTTCCAATCAATGCCCAAATGAACTTAAAGAATAAAGAGAAACCAATTCCTTAAGGATTACGACTTGCTTCCAATCAATGGCCCAAATGACTTAAAGAATAAAGAGAAACCAATTCCTTAAGGATTAAGACTTACTTCCAATCAATGGCCAAATGAACTTAAAGAATAAAGAGAAACCAATTCCTTAAGGATTAAGACTTGATTCCAATCAATGGCGAAAAGAACTTAAAGAATAAAGAGAACCAATTCCTTAAGGATTAAGACTTACTTCCAATCAATGGCTTAAAGAACTTAAAGATTAAATGGAAACCAATTCCTTAAGGATTAAGGATTGGTTCCAATCAATGGCCAAATAAACTTAAAGAATAAAGAGAAACTAAATCCTTAAGGATTAAGATTTGCTTCCAATCATTGGCCAAACGAACTTAAAGAGTAAAGAGAAACCAATTCCTTAAGGATTAAGACTTGCTTCCAATCAATGGCCAAATGAACTTAAAGAATAAAGAGAAACCAATTCCTTAAGGATTAAGACTTATTTCCAATCAATGGCCGAAAGACCTTAAAGGATAAAGGAAACTAATTCCTTAAGGATTAAGACTTGCTTCCAATCAATGATCAAATAAACCTAAAGAATAAAGAGAAACCAATTCCTTAAGGATTAAGACTTGCTTCCAATCGATGGCCAAATGAACTTAAAGAATAAAGAGAAACCATTTCATTAATGATTAAGACTTGTTTCCAATCAATGGCCAAATGAACTTAAAGAATAAAGAGAAACCAATTCCTTAAGGATTAAGACTTGCTTCCAATCAATGCCCAAATGAACCTAAAGAATAAATGAAAACCAATTCCTTAAGGATTAAGACTTGCTTCCAATCAATGGCCAAATGAACTTAAAGAATAAAGAGAAACCAATTCATTAAGGATTAAGACTTGTTTCCAATCAATGGCCAAAAGAACTTAAAGAAGAAATGGAAACCAATTCCTAGAGGATTAAGACTAGCTTTCAATCAATGGCCAAATGAACTTAAAGAATAAAGAGAAACCAATTCCTTAAGGATTAAGACTTGCTTCCAATCAATGGCTTAAAGAACTTAAAGGACAAAGAGAAACCAATTCATTATGGATAAAGACTTGATTCCAATCAATGACCAAATAAACCTAAAGAACACAGAGAAACCAATTCCTTAAGGACTAAGACTTGCTTCCAATCAATGACCAAATAAACCTAAAGAATACAGAGCAAACCAATTGTTTAAGGATTCAGACTTGCTTCCAATCAATGCCTAAATGAACTTAAAGAATAAAGAGAAATCAATTCCTTAAGGATTACGATTAGCTTCCCAATCAATGAGCCGACAAACG
>JAVHNN010000326.1:0-21417 GCA_031439585.1 Pterocarpus macrocarpus
ATAAATGGAAACCAATTCCTTAAGGATTAAGACTTGCTTCCAATCAATGCCCAAATGAACTTAAAGAATAAAGAGAAACCAATTCCTTACAGATTAAGTGTTGGTTCCAATCAATTGCCAAATGAACCTAAAGAATAAAGAGAAACCAATTCCTTAAGTATTACGACTTGCTTCCAATCAATGGCTTAAAGATCTAAAAGAATAAATGGAAACCAATTCCTTAAGGATTAAGACTTGCTTCCAATCAATGGCCAAATGAACTTAAAGAATAAAGAGAAACCAATTTCTTAAGGATTAAGACTTGCTTCCAATCAATTGCCAAATGAACGTAAAGAGTAAACTTCTTGCTCCCAATCAATGCCCAAATGAACTTAAAGAATAAAGAGAAACCAATTCCTTAAGGATTAAGACTTGCTTCCAATCAATTGCCAAATGAACCTAAAGAATAAAGAGAAACCAATTCCTTAAGTATTACGACTTGCTTCCAATCAATGGCTTAAAGATCTAAAAGAATAAATGGAAACCAATTCCTTAAGGATTAAGACTTGCTTCCAATCAATGACCAAATGAACTTAAAGAATAAAGAGAAACCAATTCCTTACGCATTAAGAGTTGCTTCCAATCAATTGCCAAATGAACCTAAAGAATAAAGAGAAACCAATTCCTTAAGTATTACGACTTGCTTCCAATCAATGGCTTAAAGATCTAAAAGAATAAATGGAAACCAATTCCTTAAGGATTAAGACTTGCTTCCAATCAATGGCCAAATGAACTTAAAGAATAAAGAGAAACCAATTCCTTAAGGGTTAAGACTTGCTTCCAATCAATTGCCAAATGAACGTAAAGAGTAAACAGACTTGCTGCCAATCAATGACCAAATGAACTTAAAGAATAAAGAGAAACCAATTCCTTATGGATTAAGACTTGCTTCCAATCAATGGCCAAACGACATTAAAGAATAAAGAGAAACCAATTCCTTAAGGATTAAGACTTGCTTCCAATCAATGCCCAAATGAACCTAAAGAATAAAGAGAAACCAATTCCTTAAGTATTACGACTTGCTTCCAATCAATGGCTTAAAGATCTAAAAGAATAAATGAAACCAATTCCTTAAGGATTAAGACTTGCTTCCAATCAATGCCCAAATGAACTTAAAGAATAAAGAGAAACCAATTCCTTACAGATTAAGTGTTGGTTCCAATCAATTGCCAAATGAACCTAAAGAATAAAGAGAAACCAATTCCTTAAGTATTACGACTTGCTTCCAATCAATGGCTTAAAGATCTAAAAGAATAAATGGAAACCAATTCCTTAAGGATTAAGACTTGCTTCCAATCAATGGCCAAATGAACTTAAAGAATAAAGAGAAACCAATTCCTTAAGGATTAAGACTTGCTTCCAATCAATTGCCAAATGAACGTAAAGAGTAAACAGACTTGCTGCCAATCAATGACCAAATGAACTTAAAGAATAAAGAGAAACCAATTCCTTATGGATTAAGACTTGCTTCCAATCAATGGCCAAATGACATTAAAGAATAAAGAGACTTGCTTCCAATCAATGGCCAAACGACATTAAAGAATAAAGAGAAACCAATTCCTTAAGGATTAAGACTTGCTTCCAATCAATGCCCAAATGAACCTAAAGAATAAAGAGAAACCAATTCCTTAAGTATTACGACTTGCTTCCAATCAATGGCTTAAAGATCTAAAAGAATAAATGGAAACCAATTCCTTAAGGATTAAGACTTGCTTCCAATCAATGGCCAAATGAACTTAAAGAATAAAGAGAAACCAATTCCTTACGGATTAAGAGTTGCTTCCAATCAATTGCCAAATGAACCTAAAGAATAAAGAGAAACCAATTCCTTAAGTATTACGACTTGCTTCCAATCAATGGCTTAAAGATCTAAAAGAATAAATGGAAACCAATTCCTTAAGGATTAAGACTTGCTTCCAATCAATGGCCAAATGAACTTAAAGAATAAAGAGAAACCAATTCCTTAAGGATTAAGACTTGCTTCCAATCAATTGCCAAATGAACGTAAAGAGAATAAATGGAAACCAGATTCCTTTTGCTGCAAATCAATGACCAAATGAACTTAAAGAATAAAGAGAAACCAATTCCTTACGGATTAAGAGTTGCTTCCAATCAATTGCCAAATGAACCTAAAGAATAAAGAGAAACCAATTCCTTAAGTATTACGACTTGCTTCCAATCAATGGCTTAAAGATCTAAAAGAATAAATGGAAACCAATTCCTTAAGGATTAAGACTTGCTTCCAATCAATGGCCAAATGAACTTAAAGAATAAAGAGAAACCAATTCCTTAAGTATTACGACTTGCTTCCAATCAATTGCCAAATGAACGTAAAGAGTAAACAGACTTGCTGCCAATCAATGACCAAATGACCTTGAAGAATAAAGAGAAACCAATTCCTTATGGATTAAGACTTGCTTCCAATCAATGGCCAAATGACATTAAAGAATAAAGAGACTTGCTTCCAATCAATGGCCAAATGACATTAAAGAATAAAGAGAAACCAATTCCTTAAGGATTAAGACTTGCTTCCAATCAATGCCCAAATGAACCTAAAGAATAAAGAGAAACCAATTCCTTAAGTATTACGACTTGCTTCCAATCAATGGCTTAAAGATCTAAAAGAATAAATGGAAACCAATTCCTTAAGGATTAAGACTTGCTTCCAATCAATGGCCAAATGAACTTAAAGAATAAAGAGAAACCAATTCCTTACGGATTAAGAGTTGCTTCCAATCAATTGCCAAATGAACCTAAAGAATAAAGAGAAACCAATTCCTTAAGTATTACGACTTGCTTCCAATCAATGGCTTAAAGATCTAAAAGAATAAATGGAAACCAATTCCTTAAGGATTAAGACTTGCTTCCAATCAATGGCCAAATGAACTTAAAGAATAAAGAGAAACCAATTCCTTAAGGATTAAGACTTGCTTCCAATCAATTGCCAAATGAACTTAAAGAATAAAGAGAAACCAATTCCTTAAGACTTGCTGCCAATCAATGACCAAATGACCTTGAAGAATAAAGAGAAACCAATTCCTTATGGATTAAGACTTGCTTCCAATCAATGGCCAAATGACATTAAAGAATAAAGAGAAACCAATTCCTTATGGATTAAGACTTGCTTCCAATCAATGGCCTAACGACATTAAAGAATAAAGAGAAACCAATTCCTTAAGGATTAAGACTTGCTTCCAATCAATGCCCAAATGAACCTAAAGAATAAAGAGAAACCAATTCCTTAAGTATTACGACTTGCTTCCAATCAATGGCTTAAAGATCTAAAAGAATAAATGGAAACCAATTCCTTAAGGATTAAGACTTGCTTCCAATCAATGGCCAAATGAACTTAAAGAATAAAGAGAAACCAATTCCTTATGGATTAAGACTTGCTTCCAATCAATGGCCAAATGACATTAAAGAATAAAGAGAAACCAATTCCTTAAGGATTAAGACTTGCTTCCAATCAATGCCCAAATGAACCTAAAGAATAAAGAGAAACCAATTCCTTAAGTATTACGACTTGCTTCCAATCAATGGCTTAAAGATCTAAAAGAATAAATGGAAACCAATTCCTTAAGGATTAAGACTTGCTTCCAATCAATGGCCAAATGAACTTAAAGAATAAAGAGAAACCAATTCCTTAAGGATTAAGACTTGCTTCCAATCAATTGCCAAATGAACCTAAAGAATAAAGAGAAACCAATTCCTTAAGTATTACGACTTGCTTCCAATCAATGGCTTAAAGATCTAAAAGAATAAATGGAAACCAATTCCTTAAGGATTAAGACTTGCTTCCAATCAATGGCCAAATGAACTTAAAGAATAAAGAGAAACCAATTCCTTAAGGGTTAAGACTTGCTTCCAATCAATTGCCAAATGAACGTAAAGAGTAAAAGCAGACTTGCTTAATCAATGACCAAATTAACTTAAAGAATAAAGAGAAACCAATTCCTTATGGATTAAGACTTGCTTCCAATCAATGGCCAAACGACATTAAAGAATAAAGAGAAACCAATTCCTTAAGGATTAAGACTTGCTTCCAATCAATGCCCAAATGAACCTAAAGAATAAAGAGAAACCAATTCCTTAAGTATTACGACTTGCTTCCAATCAATGGCTTAAAGATCTAAAAGAATAAATGAAACCAATTCCTTAAGGATTAAGACTTGCTTCCAATCAATGGCCAAATGAACTTAAAGAATAAAGAGAAACCAATTCCTTAAGGATTAAGACTTGCTTCCAATCAATTGCCAAATGAACCTAAAGAATAAAGAGAAACCAATTCCTTAAGTATTACGACTTGCTTCCAATCAATGGCTTAAAGATCTAAAAGAATAAATGGAAACCAATTCCTTAAGGATTAAGACTTGCTTCCAATCAATGGCCAAATGAACTTAAAGAATAAAGAGAAACCAATTCCTTAAGGATTAAGACTTGCTTCCAATCAATGGCCAAATGATCTAAAGAATAAATGAGAAACCAATTCCTTAAGGATTAAGACTTGCTTCCAATCAATGACCAAATGAACTTAAAGAATAAAGAGAAACCAATTCCTTATGGATTAAGACTTGCTTCCAATCAATGGCCAAATGACATTAAAGAATAAAGAGAAACCAATTCCTTAAGTATTACGACTCGCTTCCAATCAATGCCTTAAAGATCTAAAAGAATAAAGAGAAACCAATTCCTTAAGGATTAAGACTTGCTTCCAATCAATGCCCAAATGAACCTAAAGAATAAAGAGAAACCAATTCCTTAAGTATTACGACTTGCTTCCAATCAATGGCTTAAAGATCTAAAAGAATAAATGGAAACCAATTCCTTAAGGATTAAGACTTGCTTCCAATCAATGGCCAAATGAACTTAAAGAATAAAGAGAAACCAATTCCTTATGGATTAAGACTTGCTTCCAATCAATGGCCAAATGACATTAAAGAATAAAGAGAAACCAATTCCTTAAGGATTAAGACTTGCTTCCAATCAATGCCCAAATGAACCTAAAGAATAAAGAGAAACCAATTCCTTAAGTATTACGACTTGCTTCCAATCAATGGCTTAAAGATCTAAAAGAATAAATGGAAACCAATTCCTTAAGGATTAAGACTTGCTTCCAATCAATGGCCAAATGAACTTAAAGAATAAAGAGAAACCAATTCCTTACAGATTAAGACTTGCTTCCAATCAATTGCCAAATGAACCTAAAGAATAAAGAGAAACCAATTCCTTAAGTATTACGACTTGCTTCCAATCAATGGCTTAAAGATCTAAAAGAATAAATGGAAACCAATTCCTTAAGGATTAAGACTTGCTTCCAATCAATGGCCAAATGAACTTAAAGAATAAAGAGAAACCAATTCCTTAAGGATTAAGACTTGCTTCCAATCAATTGCCAAATGAGCGTAAAGAGTAAAGAGCAGACTTTCTTTGCCAATCAATGACCAAATGAACTTAAAGAATAAAGAGAAACCAATTCCTTATGGATTAAGACTTGCTTCCAATCAATGGCCAAATGACATTAAAGAATAAAGAAACCAATTCCTTAAGGATTAAGACTTGCTTCCAATCAATGCCCAAATGAACCTAAAGAATAAAGAGAAACCAATTCCTTAAGTATTACGACTTGCTTCCAATCAATGGATTAAAGATCTAAAAGAATAAATGAAACCAATTCCTTAAGGATTAAGACTTGCTTCCAATCAATGCCCAAATGAACTTAAAGAATAAAGACAATCCAATTCCTTATGGATTAAGACTTGCTTCCAATCAATGGCCAAATGACATTAAAGAATAAAGAGACTTGCTTCCAATCAATGGCCAAATGACATTAAAGAATAAAGAGAAACCAATTCCTTAAGGATTAAGACTTGCTTCCAATCAATGCCCAAATGAACCTAAAGAATAAAGAGAAACCAATTCCTTAAGTATTACGACTTGCTTCCAATCAATGGCTTAAAGATCTAAAAGAATAAATGAAACCAATTCCTTAAGGATTAAGACTTGCTTCCAATCAATGCCCAAATGAACTTAAAGAATAAAGAGAAACCAATTCCTTACGGATTAAGACTTGCTTCCAATCAATTGCCAAATGAACCTAAAGAATAAAGAGAATCCAATTCCTTAAGTATTACGACTTGCTTCCAATCAATGGCCAAATGAACTTAAAGAATAAAGAGAAACCAATTCCTTAAGGATTAAGACTTGCTTCCAATCAATGGCCAAATGAACTTAAAGAATAAAGAGAAACCAATTCCTTAAGGATTAAGACTTGCTTCCAATCAATGCCCAAATGAACCTAAAGAATAAATGGAAACCAATTCCATAAGTATTACGACTTGCTTCCAATCAATGGCCAAATGAACTTAAAGAATAAATGGAAACCAATTCCTAAAGAATTAAGACTTGCTTCCAATCAATGGCCAAATGAACATTAAAGAATAAAGAGAAACCAATTCCTTACAGGATTAAGACTTGCTTCCAATCAATGGCCAAATGACATTAAAGAATAAAGAGAAACCAATTCCTTAAGGATTAAGACTTGCTTCCAATCAATGGCCAAATGAACCTAAAGAATAAAGAGAAACCAATTCCTTAAGTATTAAGACTTGCTTCCAATCAATGCCCAAATGATCTTAAAGAATAAAGAGAAACCAATTCATTATGGATTAAGACTTAGTTCCAATCAAATGCCAAAGAACTTAAAGAATAAAGAGAAACCAATTCCTTATGGATTAAGACTTGCTTCCAATCAATGGCCAAATGACATTAAAGAATAAAGAGAAACCAATTCCTTAAGGATTAAGACTTGCTTCCAATCAATGGCCCAAATGAACCTAAAGAATAAAGAGAAACCAATTCCTTAAGTATTAAGACTTGCTTCCAATCAATGGCCAAATGATCTAAAGAATAAAGAGAAACCAATTCCTTAAGGATTAAGACTTGCTTCCAATCAATGCCCAAATGAACTTAAAGAATAAAGAGAAACTAATTCCTTACAGATTAAGTGTTGGTTCCAATCAATTGCAAATTGAACCTAAAGAATAAAGAGAAACCAATTCCTTAAGGATTAAGACTTGCTTCCAATCAATGGCTTAAAGATCTAAAAGAATAAATGGAAACCAATTCCTTAAGGATTAAGACTTGCTTCCAATCAATGGCCAAATGAACTTAAAGAATAAAGAGAAACCAATTCCTTAAGGATTAAGACTTGCTTCCAATCAATTGCCAAATGAACTAAAAGAAAAAATGGAAACCAATTCCTTAAGGATTAAGACTTGCTTCCAATCAATGGCCAAATGAACTTAAAGAATAAAGAGAAACCAATTCCTTATGGATTAAGACTTGCTTCCAATCAATGGCCAAATGAACGAAGAATATAGAGAAACCAATTCCTTAAGTATTAGGACTTGCTTCCAATCAATGGCTTAAAGATCTAAAAGAATAAAGAGAAACCAATTCCTTAAGGATTAAGACTTGCTTCCAATCAATGCCCAAATGAACCTAAAGAATAAAGAGAAACCAATTCCTTAAGTATTAAGACTTGCTTCCAATCAATGGCTTAAAGATCTAAAAGAATAAATGGAAACCAATTCCTTAAGGATTAAGACTTGCTTCAATCAATGGCCAAATGAACTTAAAGAATAAAGAGAAACCAATTCCTTATGGATTAAGACTTGCTTCCAATCAATGGCCAAATGACATTAAAGAATAAAGAGAAACCAATTCCTTAAGGATTAAGACTTGCTTCCAATCAATGCCCAAATGAACCTAAAGAATAAAGAGAAACCAATTCATCAAGGATTACGACTTGCTTCCAATCAATGGCTTAAAGATCTAAAAGAATAAATGGAAACCAATTCCTTAAGGATTAAGACTTGCTTCCAATCAATGGCCAAATGAACTTAAAGAATAAAGAGAAACCAATTCCTTAAGGATTAAGACTTGCTTCCAATCAATTGCCAAATGAACCTAAAGAATAAAGAGAAACCAATTCCTTAAGTATTACGACTTGCTTCCAATCAATGGCTTAAAGATCTAAAAGAATAAATGGAAACCAATTCCTTAAGGATTAAGACTTGCTTCCAATCAATGGCCAAATGAACTTAAAGAATAAAGAGAAACCAATTCCTTAAGGATTAAGACTTGCTTCCAATCAATGGCCAAATGAACCTAAAGAATAATGAGAAACCAATTCCTTAAGGATTAAGACTTGCTTTCAATCAATGGTCGAAAGAACTTAAAGAACAAAGAGAAAACAATTCCTTATGGATTAAGACTTGCTTACAATCAATGGCCAAATGACATTAAAGAATAAAGAGAAACCAATTCCTTAAGGATTAAGACTTGCTTCCAATCAATGCCCAAATGAACCTAAAGAATAAAGAGAAACCAATTCCTTAAGTATTAAGACTTGCTTCCAATCAATGGCTTAAAGAAATTAATGGACAAAGAGAAACCAATTCATTACGGATTAAGACTTGATTTCAATCAATGGCCAAAAGAACTTAAAGAATAAATGGAAACCAATTCCTTAAGGATTAAGACTTGCTTCCAATCAATGGCCAAATGAACTTAAAGAATAAAGAGAAACCAATTCCTTATGGATTAAGACTTGCTTCCAATCAATGGCCAAGCGACATTAAAGAATAAAGAGAAACCAATTCCTTAAGGATTAAGACTTGCTTCCAATCAATGCCCAAATGAACCTAAAGAATAAAGAGAAACCAATTCCTTAAGTATTACGACTTGCTTCCAATCAATGGCTTAAAGATCTAAAAGAATAAATGAAACCAATTCCTTAAGGATTAAGACTTGCTTCCAATCAATGCCCAAATGAACTTAAAGAATAAAGAGAAACCAATTCCTTACAGATTAAGTGTTGGTTCCAATCAATTGCCAAATGAACCTAAAGAATAAAGAGAAACCAATTCCTTAAGTATTACGACTTGCTTCCAATCAATGGCTTAAAGATCTAAAAGAATAAATGGAAACCAATTCCTTAAGGATTAAGACTTGCTTCCAATCAATGGCCAAATGAACTTAAAGAATAAAGAGAAACCAATTCCTTAAGGATTAAGACTTGCTTCCAATCAATTGCCAAATGAACGTAAAGAGTAAGCAGACTTGCTGCCAATCAATGACCAAATGACCTTGAAGAATAAAGAGAAACCAATTCCTTATGGATTAAGACTTGCTTCCAATCAATGGCCAAATGACATTAAAGAATAAAGAGACTTGCTTCCAATCAATGGCCAAACGACATTAAAGAATAAAGAGAAACCAATTCCTTAAGGATTAAGACTTGCTTCCAATCAATGCCCAAATGAACCTAAAGAATAAAGAGAAACCAATTCCTTAAGTATTACGACTTGCTTCCAATCAATGGCTTAAAGATCTAAAAGAATAAATGGAAACCAATTCCTTAAGGATTAAGACTTGCTTCCAATCAATGGCCAAATGAACTTAAAGAATAAAGAGAAACCAATTCCTTATGGATTAAGACTTGCTTCCAATCAATGGCCAAACGACATTAAAGAATAATGAGAAACCAATTCCTTAAGGATTAAGACTTGCTTCCAATCAATGCCCAAATGAACCTAAAGAATAAAGAGAAACCAATTCCTTAAGTATTACGACTTGCTTCCAATCAATGGCTTAAAGATCTAAAAGAATAAATGAAACCAATTCCTTAAGGATTAAGACTTGCTTCCAATCAATGGCCAAATGAACTTAAAGAATAAAGAGAAACCAATTCCTTACAGATTAAGAGTTGCTTCCAATCAATTGCCAAATGAACCTAAAGAATAAAGAGAAACCAATTCCTTAAGTATTACGACTTGCTTCCAATCAATGGCTTAAAGATCTAAAAGAATAAATGGAAACCAATTCCTTAAGGATTAAGACTTGCTTCCAATCAATGGCCAAATGAACTTAAAGAATAACGAGAAACCAATTCCTTAAGGATTTAGACTTGCTTCCAATCAATTGCCAAAGGAACGTAAAGAATAAAGAGAAACCAATTCCTTATGGATTAAGACTTGCTTCCAATCAATGGCCAAATGAACTTAAAGAATAAAGAGAAACCAATTCCTTATGGATTAAGACTTGCTTCCAATCAATGGCCCAAATGAACCTAAAGAATATAGAGAAACCAATTCCTTAAGTATTAGGACTTGCTTCCAATCAATGGCTTAAAGATCTAAAAGAATAAAGAGAAACCAATTCCTTAAGGATTAAGACTTGCTTCCAATCAATGCCCAAATGAACCTAAAGAATAACGAGAATCCAATTCCTTAAGTATTACGACTTGCTTCCAATCAATGGCTTAAATGAACTTAAAGAATAAGAGAAACCAATTCCTTAAGGATTAAGACTTGCTTCCAATCAATGGCCAAATGAACCTAAAGAATAAAGAGAAACCAATTCCTTAAGGATTAAGACTTGCTTCCAATCAATGGCCAAATGATCTTAAAGAATAAAGAGAAACCAATTCCTTAAGGATTAAGACTTGCTTCCAATCAATGGCCAAATGAACTTAAAGAATAAAGAGAAACCAATTCCTTAAGGATTAAGACTTGCTTCCAATCAATTGCCAAATGAACCTAAAGAATAAAGAGAAACCAATTCCTTAAGGATTAAGACTTGCTTCCAATCAATGGCTTAAAGATCTAAAAGAATAAATGGAAACCAATTCCTTAAGGATTAAGACTTGCTTCCAATCAATGGCCAAATGAACTTAAAGAATAAAGAGAAACCAATTCCTTAAGTATTAAGACTTGCATTCAATCAATGGCCAAATGAACTTAAGAATAAATGAAACCAATTCCTTAAGGATTAAGACTTGCTTCCAATCAATGGCCAAATGAACTTAAAGAATAAAGAGAAACCAATTCCTTAAGGATTAAGACTTGCTTCCAATCAATGGCCAAATGAACTTAAAGAATAAAGAGAACCAAATTCCTTAAGGATTAAAACTTGCTTCCAATCAATTGCCAAATGAACGTAAAGAATAAAGAGAAACCAATTCCTTAACGATTAAGACTTGCTTCCAATCAATGGCCAAATGAACTTAAAGAATAAAGAGAAACCAATTCCTTAAGGATTAAGACTTGCTTCCAATCAATGCCCAAATGAACCTAAAGAATAAAGAGAAACCAATTCCTTAAGTATTACGACTTGCTTCCAATCAATGGCTTAAAGATCTAAAAGAATAAATGGAAACCAATTCCTTAAGGATTAAGACTTGCTTCCAATCAATGGCCAAATGAACTTAAAGAATAAAGAGAAACCAATTCCTTAAGGATTAAGACTTGCTTCCAATCAATTGCCAAATGAACTTGAAGAATAAAGAAACCAATTCCTTAAGTATTAAGACTTGCTTCAATCAATGGCAAAGATCTAAAGAATAAAGAGAAACCAATTCCTTAAGGATTAAGACTTGCTTCCAATCAATGGCCAAATGAACCTAAAGAATAAAGAGAAACCAATTCCTTAAGTATTACGACTTGCTTCCAATCAATGGCTTAAAGATCTAAAAGAAAGATAAAGCAATTCCTTAAGGATTAAGACTTGCTTCCAATCAATGGCCTAATGAACTTAAAGAATAAAGAGAAACCAATTCCTTATGGATTAAGACTTGCTTCCAATCAATGGCCAAATGACATTAAAGAATAAAGAGAAACCAATTCCTTAAGGATTAAGACTTGCTTCCAATCAATGGCCTAATGAACTTAAAGAATAAAGAGAAACCAATTCCTTAAGGATTAAGACTTGCTTCCAATCAATGGCCTAATGAACTTAAAGAATAAAGAGAAACCAATTCCTTACGGATTAAGACTTGCTTCCAATCAATGGCCAAATGAACTTAAAGAATAAATGGAAACCAATTCCTAAAGGATTAAGACTTGCTTCCGATCAATGGCCAAATGAACTTAAAGAATAAAGAGAAACCAATTCCTTACGGATTAAGAGTTGCTTCCAATCAATTGCCAAATGAACCTAAAGAATAAAGAGAAACCAATTCCTTAAGTATTAAGACTTGCTTCCAATCAATGGCTTAAATGAACCTAAAAGAATAAATCGAAACCAATTCCTTAAGGATTAATTCTTGCTTCCAATCAATGGCCAAATGAACTTAAAGAATAAAGAGAAACCAATTCCTTAAGGATTAAGACTTGCTTCCAATCAATGGCAAAATGAACAAAGAATAAAGAGAAACCAATTCCTTAAGGATTAAGACTTGCTTCCAATCAATGGCCAAATGAACCTAAAGAATAAAGAGAAACCAATTCCTTAAGGATTAAGACTTGCTTCAATCAATGGCCAAATGAACCTAAAGAATAAAGAGAAACCAATTCCTTAAGGATTAAGACTTGCTTCCAATCAATGGCCAAATGACATTAAAGAATAAAGAGAAACCAATTCCTTAAGGATTAAGACTTGCTTCCAATCAATGGCCAAATGAACTTAAAGAATAAAGAGAAACCAATTCCTTAAGGATTAAGAGTTGCTTCCAATCAATTGCCAAATGAACCTAAAGAATAAAGAGAAACCAATTCCTTAAGGATTAAGACTTGCTTCCAATCAATGCCCAAATGAACCTAAAGAATAAAGAAAACCCAATTCCTTAAGTATTACGACTTGCTTCCAATCAATGACCAAATGATCTTAAAGAATAAATGAAACCAATTCCTTATGGATTAAGACTTGCTTCCAATCAATGGCCAAATGAACATTAAAGAATAAAGAGACATGGATTCGACTTGCTTCCAATCAATGGCCAAATGACATTAAAGAATAAAGAGAAACCAATTCCTTAAGGATTAAGACTTGCTTCCAATCAATGCCCAAATGAACCTAAAGAATAAAGAGAAACCAATTCCTTAAGTATTACGACTTGCTTCCAATCAATGGCTTAAAGATCTAGAAAAATAAATGGAAACCAATTCCTTAAGGATTAAGACTTGCTTCCAATCAATGGCCAAATGAACTTAAAGAATAAAGAGAAACCAATTCCTTATGGATTAAGACTTGCTTCCAATCAATGGCCAAATAACATTAAAGAATAAAGAGAAACCAATTCCTTAAGGATTAAGACTTGCTTCCAATCAATGCCCAAATGAACCTAAAGAATAAAGAGAAACCAATTCCTTAAGTATTACGACTTGCTTCCAATCAATGGCTTAAAGATCTAAAAGAATAAATGAAACCAATTCCTTAAGGATTAAGACTTGCTTCCAATCAATGGCCAAATGAACTTAAAGAATAAAGAGAAACCAATTCCTTAAGGATTAAGACTTGCTTCCAATCAATTGCCAAATGACATTAAAGAATAAAGAGAAACCAATTCCTTAAGGATTAAGACTTGCTTCCAATCAATGCCCAAATGAACCTAAAGAATAAAGAGAAACCAATTCCTTAAGGATTAAGACTTGCATTCAATCAATGGCCAAATGACATTAAAGAATAAAGACTTGCTTCCAATCAATGGCCAAACGACATTAAAGAATAAAGAGAAACCAATTCCTTAAGGATTAAGACTTGCTTCCAATCAATGCCCAAATGAACCTAAAGAATAAAGAGAAACCAATTCCTTAAGTATTACGACTTGCTTCCAATCAATGGCTTAAAGATCTAAAGAATAAATGAAACCAATTCCTTAAGGATTAAGACTTGCTTCAATCAATGGCCAAATGAACTTAAAGAATAAAGAGAAACCAATTCCTTATGGATTAAGACTTGCTTCCAATCAATTGCCAAATAAACCTAAAGAATAAAGACAAGCCAATTCCTTAAGGATTAGGAGTTGCTTGCAATCATTTGCCAAATGAACCTAAAGAATAAAGAGAAACCAATTCCTTAAGGATTAAGACTTGCTTCCAATCAATGGCCCAAATGAACTTAAAGAATAAAGAGAAACCAATTCCTTATGGATTAAGACTTGCTTCCAATCAATGGCCAAATGACATTAAAGAATAAAGAGAAACCAATTCCTTAAGTATTACGACTTGCTTCCAATCAATGCCCAAATGAACCTAAAGAATAAAGAGAAACCAATTCCTTAAGTATTACGACTTGCTTCCAATCAATGGCAAATCGAACTAAAAGAATAAATGGAAACCAATTCCTTAAGGATTAAGACTTGCTTCCAATCAATGGCCAAATGATCTTAAAGAATAAAGAGAAACCAATTCCTTAAGGATTAAGACTTGCTTCCAATCAATGGCCAAATGAACTTAAAGAATAAAGAGAAACCAATTCCTTATGGATTAAGACTTGCTTCCAATCAATGGCCAAGCGACATTAAAGAATAAAGAGAAACCAATTCCTTAAGGATTAAGACTTGCTTCCAATCAATGCCCAAATGAACCTAAAGAATAAAGAGAAACCAATTCCTTAAGTATTACGACTTGCTTCCAATCAATGGCTTAAAGATCTAACAGAATAAATGGAAACCAATTCCTGGATTAAGACTTGCTTCAATCAATGGCCAAATGAACTTAAAGAATAAAGAGAAACCAATTCCTTACAGATTAAGACTTGCTTCAATCAATTGCCAAATGAGCCTAAAGAATAAAGAGAAACCAATTCCTTAAGTATTACGACTTGCTTCCAATCAATGGCTTAAAGATCTAAAAGAATAAATGAAACCAATTCCTTAAGGATTAAGACTTGCTTCAATCAATGGCCAAATGAACTTAAAGAATAAAGAGAAACCAATTCCTTAGGGTTAAGACTTGCTTCCAATCAATTGCCAAATGAGCGTAAAGAATAAAGAAACCAATTCCTTTTGCTTGCCAATCAATGACCAAATGAACTTAAAGAATAAAGAGAAACCAATTCCTTATGGATTAAGACTTGCTTCCAATCAATGGCCAAACGACATTAAAGAATAAAGAGAAACCAATTCCTTAAGGATTAAGACTTGCTTCCAATCAATGCCCAAATGAACCTAAAGAATAAAGAGAAACCAATTCCTTAAGTATTACGACTTGCTTCCAATCAATGGATTAAAGATCTAAAAGAATAAATGAAACCAATTCCTTAAGGATTAAGACTTGCTTCCAATCAATGCCCAAATGAACTTAAAGAATAAAGAGAAACCAATTCCATATGGATTAAGACTTGCTTCCAATCAACGACCAAATGACATTAAAGAATAAAGAGACTTGCTTCCAATCAATGGCCAAACGACATTAGAGAATAAAGAGAAACCAATTCCTTAAGGATTAAGACTTGCTTCCAATCAATGCCCAAATGAACTTAAAGAATAAAGAGAAACTAATTCCTTACAGATTAAGTGTTGGTTCCAATCAATTGCCAAATGAACCTAAAGAATAAAGAGAAACCAATTCCTTAAGTATTACGACTTGCTTCCAATCAATGGCTTAAAGATCTAAAAGAATAAATGGAAAAGCACATTCCTTTTGGAATAAGACTTGATTCCAATCAATGGTCAAATGAACTTAAAGAATAAAGAGAAACCAATTCCTTAAGGATTAAGACTTGCTTCCAATCAATTGCCAAATGAACGTAAAGAGTAAACAGACTTGCTGCCAATCAATGACCAAATGACCTTGAAGAATAAAGAGAAACCAATTCCTTATGGATTAAGACTTGCTTCTAATCAATGGCCAAATGACATTAAAGAATAAAGAGACTTGCTTCCAATCAATGGCCTAACGACATTAAAGAATAAAGAGAAACCAATTCCTTAAGGATTAAGACATGCTTCCAATCAATTGGCAAATGAACCTAAAGAATAAAGAGAAACCAATTCCTTAAGTATTACGACTTGCTTCCAATCAATGGCTTAAAGATCTAAAAGAATAAATGGAAACCAATTCCTTAAGGATTAAGACTTGCTTCCAATCAATGGCCAAATGAACTTAAAGAATAAAGAGAAACCAATTCCTTATGGATTAAGACTTGCTTCCAATCAATGGCCAAACGACATTAAAGAATAAAGAGAAACCAATTCCTTAAGGATTAAGACTTGCTTCCAATCAATGCCCGAATGAACCTAAAGAATAAAGAGAAACCAATTCCTTAAGTATTACAACTTGCTTCCAATCAATGGCTTAAAGATCTAAAAGAATAAATGGAAACCAATTCCTTAAGGATTAAGACTTGCTTCCAATCAATGCCCAAATGAACTTAAAGAATAAAGAGAAACCAATTCCTTACAGATTACGTGTTGGTTCCAATCAATTGCCAAATGAACCTAAAGAATAAAGAGAAACCAATTCCTTATGTATTACGACTTGCTTCCAATCAATGCCTTAAAGATCTAAAAGAATAAATGGAAACCAATTCCTTAAGGATTAAGACTTGCTTCCAATCAATGGCCAAATGAACTTAAAGAATAAAGAGAAACCAATTCCTTAAGGATTAAGACTTGCTTCCAATCAATTGCCAAATGAACGTAAAGAGTAAACAGACTTGCTGCCAATCAATGACCAAATGACCTTGAAGAATAAAGAGAAACCAATTCCTTATGGATTAAGACTTGCTTCCAATCAATGGCCAAACGACATTAAAGAATAAAGAGAAACCAATTCCTTAAGGATTAAGACTTGCTTCCAATCAATGCCCAAATGAACCTAAAGAATAAAGAGAAACCAATTCCTTAAGGATTAAGACTTGCTTCCAATCAATGGCCAAATGAACTTAAAGAATAAAGAGAAACCAATTCCTTAAGGATTAAGACTTGCATTCAATCAATATCCAAAAGAACTTAAAGAATAAAGAGAAACCAATTCCTTAAGGATTAAGACTTGCTTCCAATCAATTGCCAAATGAACGTAAAGAACAAAGGGAAACCAATTCCTTATGGATTAAGACTTGCTTCCAATCAATGGCCAAATGACATTAAAGAATAAAGGAAAACCAATTCCTTAAGGATTAAGACTTGCTTCCAATCAATGGCCAAATGAACTTAAAGAATAAAGAGAAACCAATTCCTTAAGGATTAAGACTTGCTTCCAATCAATGGCCAAATGAACTTAAAGAATAAAGAGAAACCAATTCCTTAAGGATTAAGACTTGCTTCCAATCAATTGCCAAATGACACTTAAAGAATAAAGAGAAACCAATTCCTTATGGATTAAGACTTGCTTCCAATCAATGGCCAAATGACATTAAAGAATAAAGAGAAACCAATTCCTTAAGGATTAAGACTTGCTTCCAATCAATGCCCAAATGAACCTAAAGAATAAAGAGAAACCAATTCCTTAAGTATTACGATCTGCTTCCAATCAATGGCCAAATGATCTAAAGAATAAATGGAAACCAATTCCTTAAGGATTAAGACTTGCTTCCAATCAATGGCCAAATGAACTTAAAGAATAAAGAGAAACCAATTCCTTAAGGATTAAGACTTGCTTCCAATCAATTGCCAAATAAACGTAAAGAATAAACCAGACTTCAAGACTGAATCAATGACCAAATTAACTTAAAGAATAAAGAGAAACCAATTCCTTAGGGATTAAGACTTGCTTCCAATCAATGGCCAAATAAACTTAAAGAATAAAGAGAAACCAATTCCTTAAGTATTACGACTTGCTTCCAATCAATGGCTTAAAGATCTAAAAGAATAAAGAGAAACCAATTCCTTAAGGATTAAGACTTGCTTCCAATCAATGGCCAAATGAACTTAAAGAATAAAGAGAAACCAATTCCTTAAGGATTAAGACTTGCTTCCAATCAATTGCCAAATGAACCTAAAGAATAAAGAGAAACCAATTCCTTAAGTATTACGACTTGCTTCCAATCAATGGGCAAATGAACTTAAAGAATAAAGGGAAACCAATTCCTTAAGGATTAAGACTTGCTTCCAATCAATGGCCAAATGAACTTAAAGAATAAAGAGAAACCAATTCCTTAAGGATTAAGACTTGCTTCCAATCAATGGCTTAAAGATCTAAAAGAATAAATGGAAACCAATTCCTTAAGGATTAAGACTTGCTTCCAATCAATGGCCAAATGAACTTAAAGAATAAAGAGAAACCAATTCCTTAAGGATTAAGACTTGCTTCCAATCAATGGCCAAATGAACCTAAAGAATAAAGAGAAACCAATTCCTTAAGGATTAAGACTTGCTTCCAATCAATGGCCAAATGAACCTAAAGAATAAAGAGAAACCAATTCGTTAAGTATTAATACTTGCTTCAATCAATGGTCAAAAGATCTAAAAGAATAAATGGAAACCAATTCCTTAAGGATTAAGACTTGCTTCCAATCAATGCCCAAATGAACTTAAAGAATAAAGAGAAACCAATTCCTTAAGGATTAAGACTTGCTTCCAATCAATGGCCAAATGAACCTAAAGAATAAAGAGAAACCAATTCCTTAAGGATTAAGACTTGCTTCCAATCAATTGCCAAATGATCTAAAAGAATAAAGAGAAACCAATTCCTTAAGGATTAAGACTTGCTTCAATCAATGGCCAAATGAACTTAAAAGAATAAAGAGAAACCAATTCCTTAAGGATTAAGACTTGCTTCCAATCAATGGCCAAATGAACTTAAAGAATAAGAGAATCCAATTCCTTATGGATTAAGACTTGCTTCCAATCAATGCCCAAATGAACTTAAAGA
Organism: Pterocarpus macrocarpus; assembly: GCA_031439585.1. Taxonomy (NCBI): domain Eukaryota; kingdom Viridiplantae; phylum Streptophyta; class Magnoliopsida; order Fabales; family Fabaceae; genus Pterocarpus; species Pterocarpus macrocarpus. The sequence continues at coordinate 18,636 of JAVHNN010000326.1, forward strand.
ATAAAGAGAAACCAATTCCTTATGGATTAAGACTTGCTTCCAATCAATGGCTTAAAGATCTAAAAGAATAAATGGAAACCAATTCCTTAAGGATTAAGACTTGCTTCCAATCAATGGCCAAATGAACTTAAAGAATAAAGAGAAACCAATTCCTTAAAGATTAAGACTTGCTTACAATCAATTGCCAAATGAACCTAAAGAATAAAGAGAAACCAATTCATTAAGGATTAAGACTTGCTTCCAATCAATGGCCAAATGAACTTAAAGAATAAGGAGAAGCCAATTACTTAAGGATTAAGACTTGCTTCCAATCAATGGCCAAATGACATTAAAGAATAAAGAAAACCAATTCCTTAAGATTAAGACTTGCTTCAATCAATGGCCAAATGACATTAAAGAATAAAGAGAAACCAATTCCTTAAGGATTAAGACTTGCTTCCAATCAATGCCCAAATGAACCTAAAGAATAAAGGGAAACCAATTCCTTAAGTATTACGACTTGCTTCCAATCAATGGCTTAAAGATCTAAAGAATAAATGAAACCAATTCCTTAAGGATTAAGACTTGGTTCCAATCAATGGCCAAATGAACTTAAAGAATAAAGAGAAACCAATTCCTTAAGGATTAAGACTTGCTTCCAATCAATGGCCAAATGAACTAAAAGAATAAAGAGAAAACCAATTCCTTAAGGATTAAGACTTGCTTCAATCAATGCCCAAATGAACATAAAGAAGAAAGATAAACCAATTCCTTAAGGATTAAGTCTTGCTTCCAATCAATAGCCAAACGAACTTAAAGAATAAACAGAAACCAATTCCATAAGGATTAAGACTTGCTTCCAATCAATTGCTAAATGAACGTAAAGAATAAAGAGAAACTTAGTATTAAGACTTGCTTCCAATCAATTGCCAAATAAACTTAAAGTATAAAGAGAAACCAATTCCTTGAGGATTAAGACTTGCTTCCAATCAATGCCCAAATGAACTTAAAGAATATAGAGAAACCAATTCATTAAGGATTAAGACTTGCTTCCAATCAATGACCAAATGAACCTAAAGAATAAAGAGAAACCAATTCCTTAAGTATTAAGACTTGCTTCCAATCAATGGCTTAAAGATCTAAAAGAATAAAGAGAAACCAATTCCTTAAGGATTAAGACTTGCTTCCAATCAATGGCCAAATGAACTTAAAGAATAAAGAGAAACCAATTCCTTAAGGATTAAGACTTGCTTCCAATCAATGCCAAATGAACTAAAGAATAAATAGAGTCAAAGATTAATGAGACTTGCTTCAATCAATGACCAAATGACCTTGAAGAATAAAGAGAAACCAATTCCTTATGGATTAAGACTTGCTTCCAATCAATGGCCAAATGAACTTAAAGAATAAAGAGAAACCAATTCCTTAAGGATTAAGACTTGCTTCCAATCAATGGCCAAACGACATTAAAGAATAAAGAGAAACCAATTCCTTAAGGATTAAGACTTGCTTCCAATCAATGCCCAAATGAACCTAAAGAATAAAGAGAAACCAATTCCTTAGGATTAAGAGCTTGCTTCCAATCAATGGCCAAATGAACCTAAAAAGAATAAATGGAAACCAATTCCTTAAGGATTAAGACTTGCTTCCAATCAATGGCCAAATGATCTTAAAGAATAAAGAGAAACCAATTCCTTAAGGATTAAGACTTGCTTCAATCAATGGCCAAATGAACTTGAAAGAATAAAGAGAAACCAATTCCTTAAGTAGATTGAGACTTGCTTCCAATCAATGGCCAAATGAGCTAAAAGAATAAATGACTTGCTTCCAATCAATGGCCAAAAGAACTTAAAGAATAAAGAGAAACCAATTCCTTAAGGATTAAGACTTGCTTCCAATCAATGGCCAAATGACATTAAAGAATAAAGAGACTTGCTTCCAATCAATGGCCAAAAGAACTTAAAGAATAAAGAGAAACCAATTCCTTAAGGATTAAGACTTGCTTCCAATCAACGCCCAAATGAACCTAAGGAATAAAGAGAAACCAATTCCTTAAGGATTAAGACTTGCTTCCAATCAATGCCCAAATGAACCTAAAGAATAAAGAGAAACCTATTCCCTAAGTACTACGACTTGCTTCCAATCAATGGCTTAAAGACGACATTAAAGAATAAAAGAAACCAATTCCTTAAGGATTAAGACTTGCTTCCAATCAATGGCCAAATGAACTTAAAGAATAAAGAGAAACCAATTCCTTAAGTATTACGACTTGCTTCCAATCAATGGCTTAATGAACTAAAAAAGAAAGAGAAACCAATTCCTTAAGGATTACGACTTGCTTCGATCAATGGCCAAATGAACTTAAAGAATAAAGAGAAACCAATTCCTTAAGGATTAAGACTTGCTTCAATCAATTGCCAAATGAGCGTAATAGAGTAAACAGGGATTTACTTGCTTCCAATCAATGGCCAAAACTATTAACTTTAAAGAATAAGAGAAAACCAATTCATTAAGGATTAAGACTTGCTTCCGATCAATGGCCCAAATGACATTAAAGAATAAAGAACTTGCTTCAATCAATAGCTAACGACATTAAAGAATAAAGTAAAACCAATTCCTTAAGGATTAGGAGACTTCGCCTCCAATCAATGGCCAAATGAACCTAAAGAATAAAGAGAAACCAATTCCTTAAGGATTAAGACTTGCTTCCAATCAATGGCTTAAATAAAGAATCTTAAAAGAGAATAAATGGTAACCAATTCCTCTCGCCAGGATTAAGACTTGCTTCCAATCAATGGCCAAA
>JAVHNN010000328.1:0-30066 GCA_031439585.1 Pterocarpus macrocarpus
ATCTGTCAGGTCGGGTAATTAGGTAAAAACCTGATTGACCTATCCAATATTCAGTTTGGATAATGGGTTTAAAAATTAAATCTGTTACTCAACTCAACCTGAACTCCAATTTTTTTTTAATAAATAATGACTTATTCATTTATATAGTTATATATTGATATACAAAAATACAATTATATATATTGACTCTCAAACTCTGTTAATATATTAGTGTATAATTAGATATATTGATTATTGATATTATATAATGTACGATATATAATATATTTCATAGTTATAATTATGGAATTATCAATTATGTATGTAATTTTTATAAAAAATACATTTGATTATATTTAAATTTCAAAAGTACAATTTAAAAGTTTCAAAATATCACAAAATAGGATACTTCAATATATTTTTCACCCACCAAGAAAAAAAGAAGAGAAATTGACCGTCTACCTAAATACCTGACCCAATCCAACCTGAAAGTGTTCAAATTGGAGGTAAAAAAAAACCAAAAACTCGACCTGAATCTATTTGATAGATTTTGATTTTTTTTTCCTCTAAACCTGACCCATACACAGCCCTGGATATTTTTACATTAGCAAAATTCATAAGAGAATGAAATGGTACGAAATAGAATAACAATCCCTCGATTCCATTTCATTACAAAATACTTTTAAATAACCAAACAATAACACCAAGTTCCCATCCCGCTTCTTCGCTTTGCATCTCTTATCATCAAGAAAAACAAGGCTTCAGTATTTAAACTTTGAAGACGATTGCATGTATTCTTATGTCAGGCCCCTCGACATATACATTCATACGTACACATTGACACGTAAATCTCAAATTTAAATATTGAATCTCTAATGATCTCAAATTCATTACCCCCAAACAAAATACCCAAAAAGAAAAACGCCCCCGAACACATCCCTCTCACCCTCTCGCGAAAAGGATGAAAAGGATGTCATAATCCTAAAGCGCAAGCACGTGATCGAAGAGGAAAAGAACCGTTTTGTTTGTGCACCCCGGCTACGAACAAAGAACGGCAAAGCGCGTTATCTATCATTTCGTCGTCATGTTTGATTTGTTGACAAAACACAAAAGTGGGCTGGGTTTTATTAATAATTTTAAAGTTGTTTTTCATTTTGTTTCATGATCCTCTCTGTTAGCACATTGATTTGAGGTGTTCTCTGAAAATTTTCAACATGCCTTCAAACGTAACAATCCCAGTCAAGGATCCATCCTCTTCCACAACCCACACGTAACTGACCCTGTGTGCAAGTGCCTGAATCATCACAGCCACCAAAGAGCTCCAAGGGTAGCAAACAATGGCCTCTGACCTCCTCACCACCCTTGCCGAGTATCCTCCAAGCTTCCAATTCTTCCCTGAGCACAAATCATCATCAGATGAACTCGAAGAAAACGATGACCAAGAAGAAAGCCCCCCTTCATCTCCAAGCAACTCCAAAGCAGCACCTAGGTTCTGCTCTTCCAGCCTCTCCTTCACAAGCTGGACAAGGTCCTCCGGGGGCCCACCGCAGTCGATGTAGGCCATCAAGTCACCGGCGGAGAGCGTGGCTATCGCCGGCGCAACGGCCTCATCGCAAGAATTGAGCATGAAGGGTGAGATTTCACCGACAAATTTGCCTTGGGGGTCAACAATGGCGACAGAGCTCTGGTGGGTGAGTGATAAAGAGAGAAGCTCCAAAGCAGAGGATGCAGGGTCGTCGTAGTAGACAGCAAAGAGGTTTTGGGTGTCAATGACGTTGAGGGTGTTGATGGGGCTGGCTGGTGTGGGGGAAAACGCTGCAATTGAGTTGAGGAGGTAGCGGATCACGTCCTCTTGGGTGAGCCAGCAGTAGGTGCGGTTGTTGTTGTGGAAGCTGGAGCCCCAAGATGGTGACTTTTCAAGCACCCTCTTCCTTGAGCTGCTACGGTTTTGTATTGGTATCACCAGGTTCTGAGCCCCGTCATGCATAGCATCTATAGCCTCCAATAAGCTGTTAACAAATCACAACAACAAAATACATCATCCAGACAAACTTTAACAAACACACCCTACACGCAATTCAATTCAATTCAATTCAATAGAAGATTGCCCAATATATCCAAGTTCAGCTAAAAGTGCTTTTAGGTATACATTACACGAAAAGTGATATGACACTTTTTTAAGTTCTCGACACGTAATTTAACAACAAATCAATTATTCATTAATTATAACGTTATCAATTGATTGACACACCAATAACATGTTTTTCACCAGCTAGCAAAGGGATAATCGACTAAGGTCAAGTTTTAAGGTGTACAATAAAACATATTCGAATTTCATATGTTCATGCTTTACGGCAATTTTTTCTTTTTTTTTTTTCGTTTTGCACTTTTCATTTTGTAACGCTGATTCGTACATGACAGAAAAGTCTGGAAGGAAAAAGCCAAAAGTATAAAAAGCAAAATCACTTTCATATTCCAGGCAGTCACCCTCGATATTTTTAATTTCCAGAGTCAAGCAAAAACTCAAAACCACAAAAAAAAAAAAGGATAAAAATACTCAGAATATACATAGCCACATACGCTGACGCGGTCCCCAACTCAGAACAAACAATTCATTATTCATGCAAAACTCATCGATTTTCCAATTTTCCCCTAAATTCGTCAGGGGGTTAAAAAAAAAAAAAAAAAAAACAGAATTGATTCCGAAAGGATAGGAACGTAACAGACCTGGCATTGGGCTCAAGGTGCCTGACGAGGCCGGAATCCTCGGGGAGGAGAAGGGAGATTGGGGAGCGAAGGGCGGCGGCGGGGGAAGAGAGGTTTTCCGGCCTGCAGAGGAAGCAGATGATGTCGACCATGCAAACCCTACCCACGCACCTGCAATCCTCGACCTCGCTTTCACATCCTCCTCCTTTTTCGTTTTGTGTTTCGTGGTGGCGAGTCGCGTTCCGAGTCAACTCGGACCTGACGAGGGAGTGGCGGCAGCTCCAGACGGAGACGTAGCTGTCGTCGATCCTCTTCAAGGCGGAGAGGGCGTCGGCTAAGGTGTCGGAGAGAGAAAGGGAACTGAGCGCGGGCTTCCCAAGACACAGATCGGATACCTCATGCCCCGACAACAATCTCACTGCCATACACAGAGAAAGAGGGTTTTGGTTATGGTGATTGCGATTGTAAGGGAATGAAGATGATCAGAGACAGAGAGAGAGATTCTGGGATGGAGAAGAGAGAGAGAGAGAGAGAGAGAGAGAGAAGGAGAAGGCTCTAGAGAGAGGGGGAGAGGGGGGAACTTTATCAGATGAAATGGAGGAATGAGCATGGGGCAGGGTTTGGATATTTATAAGCTGGCGCTTACCTGGGCAGCCGGTAAACCCGTACACATATTTGTTACGGCACAGCTTTCTATTTCTTTTTTTTTTTTTTTGAGTAAATCCGGACGCTAACCCTTTTGATATAGGACAAATTAAATTTTAATAAAAATAAATTAATAAATTAGTTTCTAATTTTTTTAAAATATTAGATAAATTATTTTTTAATAAAAGTAAATTGATAAATAAATTTTTAATTTTTCATCAAGTTTTTTAGTTGACCCAAAAAATAGTTAACATACCAATATTATCTTTCACCCTATCATCTTACTTATTTATATTTATTAACATGACATTATTTTAACAAAGATCATATTATTTGCATATTATATCAAAATATAAAATTCAACATATTAATTCAAGAATATACCAAAAATGATGTTATTTTAATAAAAAGAAATGACAAAAATGATAGAGCAGAATATAAAGATGTAATGTCAACTATTAAAGGTATGTTTTGGTCAATTTTTAGAATAATTACTTTTAGAAGAATTGTTTGTAAAAAAATTATTTTTAAAAGAATTAATTTATATTTAATTTGAGCATGTTAAAAGTAAATTTAAGAGAATATTTTTTGTTTGAATATGATAAAATAAAATTATTTTTAATCATTAATATAAAAGTAATAGTAAGATTTTTTCTCAAAATATTTTTTCTTATAATGAAAAGTAATTTTAAGGTTATTTATCTAAAAAGATCTTTTGAAATTTAAAAAATAAGTTTAAAAAAAGAAAATTACAATCCAAATATCTTTAAATATTATATATTTTTATTCTCATATCAATAAATGATTTTTTAGAGCCTCAAAAGACAATCCAAATCTGCTTTTAACGAGCCACGTCATAGTATTTAATAAAAAAGATTTGATAAAAGAACTAAATTATTTGATATTTTAATAAGTTAAAGATTAATTTATCAATTTATTTTTACTAGAGGCTAATTTATCTTAATGGATGTTTTTTTTTTTTAAAAGAAGAAGAAAAGTTATAGAGGTTGGAGGTGGGGCACACTAAGACTTTGAGAACAATATGATTTCCCAAGGTTTCAATTTAGATTTACCAAACATATATAAAATAATTTGAATAATGATAAATAAATTCATTTTTTTTAGATATCATATTGATTTATACCTTATGATATGGTATTTTAAAAAGAATAGGTTTATCAAACATTTCTCAAATAATTTTCACGTCGCCGTTTACGACCTTTTATTTTTTATTTTTTATTTTTAAATTTTCGTCCCCTTCTCTCTCCATCATTATCATTTTCTGTTTATGTATTTATCATTTTTGGGACAAAAAAATCGTGTTTAGCGTTACTATGCTAGAAAGTAATATCGGTCTTATGCAAAGAATAATTTTTAATTTTTAATTTTTAATTTTAGACACAGAATATATAAAAATATAATATAATTAATTGTTATTTACTTTTCGAACTTATTTTATATTTTTCATATATGAATTTATATATTTTTGACACAGAATTCAATGTAATGATATGCAAAATAATATTAATGTATCTCTGTTATAATTTAAATTTAAAATCTATTTTATATAATTACTACATAAAATATTTTAAAATAATTTAAATTTAAATTTTTGTTATGAATTAGAAGGAGATATTTTATGGAGTTCATTTATATTTTTTTAACTGTTAAGAATTCTTTTGTAGCAAGCTTAAAACCTAGTAAGCTTTAGCTCAGGAAAGTGTTAGAATTAAAGCATGTGATTAGTGTGTTATGCCATGTCATTGGTATGGCATTTACAATAATAGAAATATTGGAAATAACAATAGAGTCATACTAGTGTTATAACAATAGAGTCATAAAAAATAGTTTAGATTTTTATTATTGTTCTTAAAAGACAAAACTATATATGTATTTCATGTTTTGTATGTATAGTGCTGCTGGATTTCCATATCCAAGCAACCAAAAACTTAAAAAATTCGACCACACATTATTGTTTTGCTTATCCTTCTATTTTATTTTCTACAATATTTATATTAGTAACTCCATGGGCCCCTCAATGTGAACCTTACAAGTTCATGCTCTGCATGTTAAATTTATATTCTTTTTATGTTTATAATAATTTAATTATAAAAAATATTTATAGATTAGTATTACTCCAGTGGCCGCTTAATGTGCAACTTACAACTTCATGCTTTGCATGTTAAATTAATATATTCTTTTAAGTTTATAATAATTTAATCATAAAATAAATTTTAAAATACTAAAAACACATTACTTTTATAAATTTCTCTCTTACATATTTTTATGTAACAAATTATTGTTTCTTTTTTTTATGTGAATGAAACAATTTTTGGTTATTTTTTTTATAAAGTAACAAATTATCGTTAGTCGTATACTTTTTTATGTAACAAATATTAATATGATCAAATTTTTTTTTCAAGAATAAAACTTAATATAAACGAGTCAAGATTTTAAGTAAACAAAATATCATTAAGTAAAAATAGTTACAACAAAGATAAAATGAATTTAAAAATTATTAAATAAATAGAAAATAATTAATTGATGATAGTGCTAACAGTGCTAAGATTACCCTACCCTGTTTAAGTGAAAAATTGGCATCAATCACGAAATATGTAAATTTAACTTTGATATTAAACACAAAAGTTTTACATGCATTAACACGTTATTAAAAAAAATTGATTTTTTTCTTCTCACAATAACTAATGAGTTTAATTTATATGTACTGTTAATATAAAAAAAATTTATACTAACATCCAATTATTTATTGTCACATAGACAAAAATGGTTAATTCTCACACATATTATTTTAAAAAAAAAACTACTTTTACTTATATGATAACGTACGATTAGATATCAGTATAAAACTTTTTTATATTAACAATATGTATAAATTAAACCCATAACTCATTTATAAATTACATATACAATAACATATAATACAACATTTAATAAAATAAAAATATACAAACCATATATTAACATTAAACTCAATATATTCGATAGATCCTAAACATCCAACTTGTCCGTCACAATATCTGCGCCAAAATCGCATAACGTTCTATGAAGTAGCGAGATATGGCAACGCATGTGTTCAACACACTTGATCGCTACCAAGTAGAACATTTCAGGACAGGACGCAAACATTCTGCCAGGCTGCCCATCGAGATATAGCATGCAATGTACATATTTGTCAAAAGCAAAAGGGCTATGCTGTTTCAGGTCTTCGTTTTTTTTTTCAGGTGGTGTTTGGCCACAGTTTTAATATCCAGCTCCGGCTATAGCTAGTTGCCCTGCCCTTTTGCTTTTGTTTTTGTGCTCTCTCATGCACGTTAAGTTAAACTAAATATGTATGGGGCCTAATTTTCATTCTGAGGTGCTCCTTCCAAATATAGCCAAAAGTATAGTTCTAGAATCCGTAGCACAATTTGTTCTTTATTACTCAAAGAGAAATAGTAAATATATACCGATTGTCACAACATAGTCGATGGCAACCGTGTGATTTCACATAGAAATATTTTTAAAAGAATGGAAAGTAAATAAAATTGAATTTTGATGGTGAATGATGCTACTACGTCAATGGACACCCTTTTTAGGGGTTCAAATAACAACTCTTACTTAAAGCTCCTGCTACTCAACAGTAGTGGATTACCGGTTGGGTGAAAATAATTATTGGAGAGATACTTAAAATTTTGACAAAATATCTATTTTGATTTTTGAAAAAAAATTTTAGAAGATAATTATCTCTTAAAATTTAAAAATTTATGGATAATTTCTTATTATTCAAAAAGAGGACATATTAGTTTATTTATACAGATTTATATTACAAAAAAATTCTTAAAATTTTTGTATAAAAAGATTAATATATCCCTTTTTTTAAATAATAAGAGATTATTTATAAATTTTTAAATTTTAAAAAATTAATTTATTCTCCAAAATTTTTACCATGAATCAAAATATATATTTTCTCTAAAATTTTTGAGAAACACTATGAGGAACGATTTTCTATATGAATGGAATTCATATTCTATTACTCCTTCCACACTGCCACACACGTTTTTCCAACGCCAAAGATAGCCAAACAAAAAATTAATGTATCAAACAATTTTTTTTTTCAACGTAAATGTAATTTAGGGAGTTGCCAAATGTAAATCAAACAGGTTTTACCTGTCAAGTTGCTGCGATGATACATCATACATGTTTGGTGAAGTGGGTCTCTGAGCGTACACAGTACACTTAACTTAAGACTTGACAAACTTTATGAATCTAAAATATCAAGAAGTAGCAGTTATTGTGGGTCCATGTAACATTTCGTATGGTCTATACGATAATTAATATTTTGAGAAATTTTTTTGCTTTTCGCAATTTTGAAGGATGAATAGACCCCCCACAGCTAGGACCATACGTACGACTGCTTATTTGTATGGCTCAAATATCGCCATGCTTAGCAGCTTGATGCTTAACTGAGCTATCATTTCAAATGATTACAGCGATCCTGAACAAATTACTTGTGATTGGTTTACACTGAAAAATTGCACATTGATTGTCGGGGCGCAGATTCAGCTGTCTTTGATGAACATTTATGCGCACCGTTAGAAAGAATATGTCGAAGATTCTTTTTTTTTTTTGTGAAATTACAAGCAGCGAAAATTAAACGTCCCATTTAAAAAATTACGTTAAAGCTGTAGCCAAGGGGTCGTGTATTTTGTTCGCTGGTCATGAAAGAGTCCGAGGGTTTGGTTGCTATATCAAACATGAAATTAACTCATCATGTTAATGTTCTTCCACCACCGCTACTTTTCTTTTAGATGGCGTATGCTATGCATCTTACTAACTATGGTGTTTGATGCACTTTTACTATCTGGTGGTCATAATATGAGAGTTTATCAATAATCCTTTCAATTGTGATATATTTTAGAAACACTCATTTTCTCTCTCCCCCGCCTCCATTGTCTTCATCTCGTAGCTTCTCACTCATCTCTCTCACCGGCCACCCCTCTACTACTGCACCTAGCGCCACAATCGCGGGCTTTCACCACTAGCCATCACTGCTGGATGCTTTTCCTCTTCATATCAATAACTATTTATTTCCACTAAAATTTTGATCAATGTGAGAACACTTATAATTCTCATTTGTTTGGGATTGAGGCATTGGCATAGCTTTATGTTGATTAATTAATAGATGCTTTGTTGAAGACAGTTCAACATATAGTCATCTGTATGTGGCCATTCTATTTATACTTGAATAAGAAGATTTCTTTTGCGCCCCCATTGATCTGCTGAAGGCAAACAAGTTGACAGACCGAAAAGCTCTACATTTTGCCATTGTATGTAGTGCCATCACTATAACAAAGACAAGGCAATTCTTGCACTACCGACCAAATTAAAGAAGCTGTTGTGCGATTCATGTTAGAAGCAACTATAATATAGCAGGTGCCCTCTTTAAGAATAGATAGCTTCCCCTCCTACAGAAAATGGATCCGCCTCTGGGGTGGCTGCAACATGGATACTGATTTGGGGTTGTAGTTGCTGCACGGAGAGCAATGCTCCACAACCACCATGAACAGTAAAGCCTACGGTGAGACAAAAAGGTTGTGACAGGCGTTGGGGGCGGCGGTGGCAATGGAGCTGACGTCCATGCCGAGGAAGGGAGGAGAGGGAGAGAGGTAATCGAAAGAGAGAGATGGAATATGGGAATATGGGAGAGGGAAAGCTAGCTCATGAAGGGTTACCCATGTTTATAAAAGCTATCTATGCCTGATGTGGGACTCTAACACACCCTCACGCCCCAAGATCGAACATCCGAGTGTGAACACTACTAGAATTTGACGGAAATGCGACCGATTTTGTGATTGATTTTTTCGGTGGCACAAAAAAGGCTTTTGCGACCGATTTGAATAAAATGGGAACAAATTCCGCTAAAAAAATTGGTCGCAAAATTGGTTGCAAATTTTAGATTTGTGATCGATTTTGCAACTAATTTTGTAAATGGAAGCAAAAAAAATTTTGAAAAAATTTGGTCGCAAAACTAAATTTTGCGATCAATTTGCGACCGATGTGTAAGGTAAACGATAGAGTATGTGTGAAGGCAAAATCGGTCGCAAAACATGAAATTTGTGATCAATTTTTCGATCGATTTTTCAAGGTAGAGGATTTATGTGTGAAGGCAAAATTGGTCGCTAAATCAGTCGCAAATTCAAAATTCAAATTTTAATCATTTGCAAACTTTCGGTCGCAAATTCTGACGTCTTTAAAATCAAAATTCCCAAATCAAAACCATTTTTCTTCCTTTCTTCTTCCTTTCCCTTTTCTTCTTCCTTCTTCTTCCCTAACCCCTCCCCTTCCCCCACCTCTCTACCATCTCCACCACTCCATCCCTTTCATCTTCCTTAAGCCCTCCCCTTCCCCACCTCTCTACCATCTCCACCACTTCACTTTCGCGCCGCCAGCCCACCATTGTCGCTGGCCCACTCGCCACCACCGCTTCTTCCATCCTTTTCTTAGTTCCTCTTTTTTTTTGTTATTGGCAGATCTGTTCTATTAGAAAATAATGGTAGATTTGGTGTTATTGGTTGATTATATTGGTTGGTTGAGGTTGTTGGTTGATTTTTTTTTGTTATTGATTGAGTTTGAGTTTATGTTGTTGTTCTTTTTTTTTTTGTTCCTTAAATTTTCAAATATGTTTTTGTGAAAATAATGACAGTTTTGGTGTTGGTTGATTATATTGATTGATTAAGGTTATTAAATTGATTTTTTGATGTTATTGATTGAGTTTGAGTTTATATTGTTGTTCTTTTTTCTTAAATTTTCAGATCTATTTTTTTAAAAATAATGGTAGTTTTGATGTTGTTGGTTGATTATATTGATTGGTTGAGGTTATGAAATTGATTTTTTGATGTTATTGGTAGTTTGGTGTTATTGATTGATTATATTGGTTATGTTGTTGGCAGTTTGATTATATTGATGTAAAGTTAATCTATACTAAATAAATATAAAATTAATTATTATTAAATATCTGCTTAATTTGTTGAAGATTAAATGGATAGAGTTTAAGATAATATAGAGATCGTGGAAGATTCAATTGAGCAAGTTAAAGACTCAATTGATTTTGTGGAAGACTTAATAGTTGAAGACTCTATAGATGAAATTGAAGACTCAAGAGAAATAGTTGAAAATTCAATGAAGAAGGTTGAAGATATAATGAAATTGATGATTTAATCAAATGAAAGTTGAAGACTCTATGTAAAGAATCAAGAACCATAGAAACGAGAATGAGTTAGAAGCATACTAAAAATTTATCTTCCAAAGTTTTATTGAGAAGAACCTTATAGTTTGGTCTACAATGTATGTTATTGTAGTTTTATATTGTGGTATATATATATATATATATATATATATATATATATATATATATATATATATATATATTGTGTTTAGGATATATGTAATTGATAAAGAATGTATATGTTGAATAACTTATATTTCTTATTATCTGTAGTTTGGATTATATATTGTTACCTAAATTTTTATTTTTATGTTCTAAACTTTCGGTACTAACTCTTAGTTATATATAATGTTAACTGATTTTGCTTATGGATTACTGGATGCTATTTTCTAGGTTGTTGTAAAATTCAATTGTATCAAATTTGGATTTGATAAGATTCTGATTTTTCATTTTTTTTTTGTTTTAAAATTTATGACCGATTTTGCGACTATTTATATTTGTGACCGAAAAATCGTTCGCAAATTCTGAATTTGCTACCGATTTTTTGGTCACAAATTTGTGACGGAAAAATCGGTCACAAAATCCAATATTTATGACCGATTTTATTCAGAATTTTGCGATCAAAAAATCGGTCGCAAAAAAGTCAACAAGTGACCAAATTAAGCATGTCATAAAATCGGTCACAAATTTTTGTGACCGAAAAATTCAATCACAAATATATTTGCAATTTACCTAAATGTGATCGACAAGATCAGTCGCAAACGCTCTTTACGACTGATTTGTCTCATTTTGAGACTAAAAAATCGGTCACAATTAGACAATTTTATAGTAGTGGAAGTTTGCAGGACTGGATATCTGCAGGTGGCCCAATAACAATCACATGATAGGTTCTGATACCATCTTAGAATTAAGTGGGTCTAACTAAACCCAAAAAGATAGCTCATGGGGGGAGGGTTACCCAAGTGCTTATAAAGACTATCTATGCCATATTCTTAAGCAATATAGGACTCTAACACATAAATATGGTAGAGCAAAAAAAAGGAGAGAATTGAGAGAAATCAGAAATTGTGTATTGATGCAAATGAAAAAACTTAGTTGCAATTTCGAGTAAAAAATGACTTATATACTAGAAGTAATATAACTAACTATCTGACTTTCTAATCAATGTATAATAGATTCTAATTATCTCTAACATACAATGTTTCACAAGCTAGAGGTGTAAATTTACACCATAAGATCCGTACTATTAGATAATCTGATGCATCAAGCACCAAACTTAATAGGGTGCATAACTGATGTCGCCTTCTTTTTACGGCTGCCTGCAAACTTCTCTCCCAAAGTATTGTTCATGTAACTCTATGCTAATGCTCGTTATTATTTAATTTGAGATTAATCTTTTCAGCATTGATATATAATATTTTTTATGTTACGTAAGAAAATATCATTTTGGTATTAACAAAATCTTATTTATAATATTTTTCGATAAATAATATTGGATAATCATTTATTTATATTAAACTTATTTTAAATCAAAATTGAAACAGCTTGATTAAAAATTGCATTCTAAGAAAGACCAAAGTAAGTCACCAATCACCGCTTGATAATTATTTTATCTCAAGGACATTTATTTTATACACCACATTTTAATTAAATTAAACGTTACATCGATCCTTTTCATTGGATTGTGGATATCATTATTCAAACAAAATGTGTTTCATTCCCTATCACAATTTTCTTCATTTGTATTTTTTAAATATATCTAACATTATTTTACTCTACAAACTGTTGGAAAATTTTATATTCATAGACTTTATCCCTTAGATATTCAATTCATAATATTAGAATATCAATCTATAATAGTGATGAACAGAAGTGTATTTGTTTGTGCCATGATTGATAGTTCTTAACTTTGGGTAAGATCTTCATCTCTATACCCTTCTTCTATAGGCGATTTTTCAAGTGGCCAAACTAGAGAAAACTAAAGGATATGATTGTTGACAATATTCCTTCAATTTTCACAAATGTTTTCATCGGATTAGAGAGGGGACCTAGCATCTTTAAATTTCCCATCACGGACTTAAGCAACAATGGGTCCAAAGTGTTGGGATTTAAACCAAAATCCCACATTGATTGTGAGTAGAAATCTCATAGGGATTTGGCTTACAAAGATGGTTTTTGGCATTTTGATTTAGCCATCCTCCAGAGTGAGAGTGATCCTTTGTATGGATAGCTTTTAGAGCCGCCCATATGGAGTACTATTTTGTAAGAATGATGAACAACTTTTTTCCGTGCGAAAGTTGTGGATAGTGAAAATTTTGGTACTCCTTGTAGAGGTTGTGGATGTAGGTTGACGGGACCTAACCACATTAAATTTTGTGCATTGTCTCCTTTTTATTCTTTTTAGCTTCAAGGCCCAACAAGCAAAGATAGAGCCAATGGTTTGGGTTAGTTGATCTTGGTTGAGTTGTGGAGGGTTAATAACTTTGTCTTCAAAAGTTGTCGTGGTAGAGGGTTTATAACTTTGTCCTAAAAAATTGTTATGGTGGAGGGTTAGCAAATTTGTCTTGTGAGCAACAGCAGTACAAGAGTTAGCATCGTGGAAAGAGTTGTTGCAGCCAGCTTTTGGTTGAACATTTTGGCTTAAGGGAGGATTTATTGGGATTTAAGCCAAAGTCCTAAATCGATTGTGAGTAGAAATCTCATAGAGGTTTGGCTTATAAATATGACTTTTGCCATTTTGGTTTAGTCATCCTCCAAGAGTGAGAGTGATCCTTTGTATGGGTAGGTTTTAGGAGCTATCTATATAGTGTAATATTTTGTAAGAATGGTTAGCAACTTTTTCTTTGCAAAAGTTGATCCTTTCGACCAGATTTGATTGGTTCATATCGGATTTGACCGATTCAAATGCAAAACTGGTCTAAATAAAAAATTGGACCGGTCAAGTGACCGATTCACTAGTTTCCGGTTCCTTCTGATTTTGATAACTATGATCAATATAACCTTTATAAACATCTTATGGATATGATCAATAAAAAACTAGGGCCTTTGTACCGGTGTCAAGGGATTTCTTCTCGTATACATCTTATGCTAAATGGTTAAATAATTATAGAAAATAAAAAAATTAAAAAGATTTATTAATAAAAATAAAAGGTTAAAATGAGTAAATAAATTAAAATGAACATAATTAACAATAACTAAAATAAA
Source organism: Pterocarpus macrocarpus (assembly GCA_031439585.1). NCBI lineage: Eukaryota > Viridiplantae > Streptophyta > Magnoliopsida > Fabales > Fabaceae > Pterocarpus > Pterocarpus macrocarpus. The sequence goes on from JAVHNN010000328.1 coordinate 13,760, forward strand.
TTTATTTTTTGATCTGGATAACTACAATAAATTTAAGAGAGATATCATAGAAAATTTAATCCGCAAAATTTGAAATTAAAGAAAAAAATACAATTTAAAATAATTTAAAATTTAAAACTAAGAAAAATACCATGTAATATTTATAGTGAAAAACTTTAATATTATGTTATAGATAAATGTGCATCACGCAGCACGTTGCAAGATCCGAGGGAGAAATTTCAACCAATATAATAGGAGGATTTTTGGACCACTTAGAACATTAGAATATTCTATTTCAATGCAATATTAGCATAATTTTATATTATTATTATTCTTACATCGAAAAAATTATATTATTAATATATATATATCATTAAGTTATTTAAATATTAGTCATCACAATTTATTTCATCTATTTTAATTTATCCATCAATTAATACGACTTGATTTATCCTTCTTACCAACTAAGAATAAAAAGCCTAACTCAACCCAATGTTGAAAAGCCCAACTCGAAACTCGAATGCTAGAATCCTCTACACCACGCAAGGATAGAGTCATTGGAACCGAGTCCACGATTAGGCTAGAGCGGCGCTCACCTAACGTGTTGCTGCCCACTTGGGATCCACCAACGAGCACCAAGCCATCGGAAGTACTCCTTGAAATCATGGAATATCCCCACTAATCCTCAACTACTAACTCCTATATATAGATGGCCAATCATTAAAACTAGGTACGCCTCATACACTATATACTATGCACCTCTTGCACTCCTTAACTTGAGTGTCAGAGTCTTTACAGATATACTCCCATTGCTATAGAAGCCCAAATTTCAACCTACCAACACCTAGATCGGAGCAGCTGTAATGCCCAAAAACTAGTTTAGAGCTTATCCAGGTAACTCACTTTCGAGCAATTCTTAAATCAATGTATCTTACTAAATACAATTATATCCAGATATATTGATTTAAGAATAAACCAAATTATCCAAATTGATAGATAAATTGAAAGAGAAGGAGTAATATTCATATATAAGGGGCTGTTTGGTTTGCCTATTTCTTATTTTCATTTTCAATGAAAATGAAAAATGGCCATGAAAATATGTTTGGTTAAATTTTGTTGAAAGTATTTCATGGACATATTTTCAGAAATTCTCATGATTTTGAAAATGTCGTTTTAAAGTTTTTCAAGATTTGTATATGTTTTCAACATTTTGCATACAATTATTGGAAACATTTTCAATTGGAAACTCGGTGGCACAATGGTAAATCAGAGCAAATATTGTCCTTTCCACTCCAGTATGCTGTGTTCAAGAGAAATTGCCACTCTGCCATGTCTCCTGTTAAAATCTAGTTGTTCCATTACATATTTAAATGAATAAATTGTGATTGCTAACAGTTATTAAAAACTAGGTCTGATTGTGTCGAAACTTGATCTAACGAGTAATGAAAACTTGTTATTGGATCATTCTTTTTTACTATTCATAATCATATGAAAAAATTTTTCATATCATCATCTTAGACAAAGTTTAAGGATAGATCAAGAGGGTGTTGATATTTATGCTATTGAAACAACTCAAATGGTACAAGTTAGGGAGCAATTACTGATCAAATGTAGGATAATTATCGTAAATGATTGATGACTATCATTTTTTGTACTTTGTTGTAGAGTGATATCTTTCTCTCTTTTGTATTCTTTAGCTGGATGATAAGTTAAAGTATAACAAAAACTATAATTATAGATAATATAAGTTATTTTGTTCAATTATGTCTCTTTTTAGTGTGATTATAATTTACTCACAAATCAAATATATTTCGAATATATTTTGTCATTACAAGTCTCATGTTGAAGTTTTAGCAGATGAACAAAATGTGCAAATCAAATATATATAATTCTCATTATTTAATAATAAATATAATTTTATTATCTCAAATTTAATTTTAAAAGTATATTTTGAAAATGTAGACAAATCAAACATATTTTCATTATTTTCACTTTTTAAAATAGAATATACTTTTATAAACCAAACGCATTTCCTAAATTCAACAAATCTAAAAATGAAAATCCTTTTCAAAAAATGAAAACAAAATATAAAAATAGGAAATATTTTCACAAATCAAACGCACCATAAATATCTTAATTTGAAAATTTTTAATGTAATGCCAGATAAATTCAAAATGAAAAATAATAAATTTTATGCATGAAAATCCCATTTGTATAATGTACTAAGTTAAAAATTCAAAATTTAAAAATAGAAAAAACGAAGTGAAGAGATTCCTAAATATAAAACTTTATTAAAAATATATGAGCTTAGTTTGTATGTATTGACAGCTTAAATATATTTACATTATCAATCAATAAAAATGTAAGAAATATCAAATCATAGTCAATAACCACCCATTGTGATAAAAGACTCACCATAATTGATAATTTCGTACATTCTTAATGATTGATACATATAAATTAATCTCAAAATATATTTCACGGCTTCGCATAATAATGTATCGTAACCATTTAAAAATGCTATTAAATTAAGCTTTCATGTATACAAATCTTGACAATGCTGCTTCAGTGCTGAGTCATTCGTGGCGATGTAATTGTGATCCATCATCCATGCATTCCTACGTGGCAAAGATAAAATCGCGTGAAACAGGGGCAATACAACGATAAAAGGTGCATGGTATTCCCCGCGAAACCGCGCGATTTCCGAAGCAGAGCCAACGGTGGCCACAACGTTGTGTTATGTCGGCTGTGCGACGTTTTTGTTTTCCCATCGACGGAATAATTCTTTAATTATTCGCATTTTTATTAACCAAAATAATAATAACAATAAACAAAGGTTTTGAGTCAACTTGGCCACATTTTGTGGTTTAGACTGCTCTTCTTTCTAGTGGGGTTCGCGCAAATTCTTGCACTTCCCTCTCAGAGGTTTCTGCAAAGTTGGTGTTATAGAGGCTCTTTTTGGGTAACCCGAGCCACACTTGCATGATGGTAACATGGAAAATGGATCCTAGGCTAGCTTATTTGGTTATTATGTTTGTATGTGTATACCTTCAAAAGGTTTTGACGTTTTCTATCTTTTGCATTACTTTGTAGAACTTAAAACTAGGCATGATATCTTGATAACAGACTAGAAATTTTCACTGTTATTTATGTATTTATCATTTTAGGTATCTAAGAATTGTCAAAGAGCTCCAAAGAGTGGAAATATGGAATTTGTTTGGGAAAGAGAAGGAAGTTCGCTTATCAACAATGTTGTTGTTGATTTGTTTCTCATAGTATCAAATTAAGGTCTTTGGTATTCATTTTTATGTTATAGCAAAGCTTAACGACTTACCAGTCACTACTCTTATAAGCAAAGGTTCCAAGTTGCAAGATTTTAATCACCATAACAAATTGGCTTAGTTCATGAGAAGTTACACATGTTTAGATAATTACTGAAGCTTTTTATCTGGATCAAATTAACTTATTAGTATTTTTCTTTTTAATTTGTTGAATTTTCGAGTTTTCTTTTGTGAGTGTTGAATTTGTGATTTGATATTCAGTGTTGTAAAGTTATTAGATTTATGAATTTAATTTAATATATCGACAGCCAGAAAAATAGCTTTACATCACAAGAATGTAAATAAATTAAAACTACCAACTCATATAAATAACTACCCATTATAATGAGAGATCCACTATAATTTCTCACTTTCCCCTATTTCTATTAATTGACAACAGAAACTATTTTACACTCGCACAAGATATACCAATTAAACTCTTAGATTTATTTAAAAAAAAATTATCATTTTTCAGTTGAATATGTAATTTGGTATTATTATGATGATAGATAAAGGCCTAAAGCCCCCCCTTTTTTTTTAATGTTCTACTCATTTTGTTTATAGAATCGTAATTGATAAATTAATTGTTTGCTTCTTCAATTTTAGCTCTAGAATTATTTACTTTATTGCTACTCATGGCCTATTTAAAAGGCATAAGTCTATTTTCCTGGTCATAGTTTTAGACTCTGTTAGTTTATTTAGAAGTTTGTTGGCTTATTTACCAATATATTTATTGGTCTAATTATTTAAAAGCTTTATTACAAATGAGGTATTTACATATGTTCTTAGATCATATTGAACTTTTAAAAAAGTCAAGTTAGATACTAAGAAAATAGCCTTTGTCAAGTTATAAGTTGCTTCAAACCTCATAATTAAAAAATAGGTAAATCTATTTAAGCTAAACCTGACTTATTTTCACTCTTTAGTTATATACCCCTATAAGTGGATTTATATGTTACTTTTGGATTTTTTTTTTTTGGCTTGATCATCCTGGTTTGCAATCTTATTAATACCCCTCAACATGATCATCATGGATATCATTTTGCAAATCATTCCATGTCTACATAGTTACATTAGCTATATATATGCACATGCAGATTTGAAATTTATTAAATACTTCGATGCTTGGATGTTTTTCCTTGACAATATCTTTGATAGCTTGGTACTCTAAGACAATCACATCACAACTTATAGCAAATTTTTTAAACATAATTAAAATAAAAAGGTACAAGTACAATTTGCCAAAACAAAATTAACATAAGGAAAACACATTGTTAAGGGAATACAGAATGCGTTAAATTATGCAGTCTTAGCTTTTTGTTTATCTTCCGATGTATAAAAAAAAGAACGCATTAAACAAAATGAAGTGACAAATTTAGGAGGAGCTTGGATCCAACCCGAGTCCAGCAATTTAAATTTCGCCATTTTGCTCAAGAGTAGTGATATATTTTGTTAGGAACCTCCTTATGACCAATCATAGAGTGGATGGAATTTTAAGTAAAAAAGAAAAAAATATCACCTATTTATTTATTTATTTTTGGTCGTGAAAAACTATCACCTATTGAAGTACAACAAATTTATTTCAATTTTTCTCATTCGTATGCCGTTTTATGAATTTTTTTTTGGCCAGTCCGTTTTATGAATTTGTGGTGGTTCTTCTCTGTATTCAATCATAATCATCTTTTGATAAGCCTTAAAAACCATTAAAATCTAGATCAAAGGCACCGGGCCAACCAGGTACTTGGGCCCTTCGACTTCGACTCGCTGAGACATTTGTTCTGACCATTATAACTTTTTTCCCCCTCTGAAAAAAACCTAAATAATTAAATATGTATCCTTATGAAATGATTTTACAATAATATGTACTGCTAATGTAAACAATCTACAGTCTGTACAAAAATATAAACAATCAATACTAGCATTTATTAGATAACCTGATTCGATAATTCTTTCTTCTATATAGATTATTATTTTTTGACTGGATTCTTGACTATGTAGCTTAGTATACGAAATTGCAAGAGGTATATTTGTAAGCCGTATTTGTCCAAATCCGGGAAATTCAGAGAAGCTTGGAGCCACTGGAATTTCATGTGATTTGACCATTTCACCCAATCACGAAACAACTTACGGTGGCTACGTGCCAATAGCGCAGGGACAATATAGTCAATAAACAACAAAATCTTCAAAATTTAGGGCCTGCATTTCAGTCTTCATCGTCCTCCTTCACCGCTCTTCGCTTCAGCAAAACAAACAAATTCGAAAATGGCGGCCACTGCTTCAAAACCCCCCTTCCCCACTCTCCCTTCTTTTCCTTCTCGCCATCTTCAACCAAGCAAATCCTCAGATTCACGAAATTCCCAAACTACCCCTTTCCAAAACCCCGCACTCTCCGAATCACAAGCTCCCTCTCCAACCCGTCCCCAAAACCCTCCCCTCCCAATGCCTCCGCCGCCGCATCCGCCGCCACAACAACAGCCACAACCGCGGCCACAAATTTCGTTTCCCGATTTGCCCCCGACGAGCCGCGCAAGGGCGCGGACGTCCTCGTGGAGGCGCTGGAGCGGCAGGGCGTGACGCACGTCTTCGCCTACCCTGGCGGCGCGTCGATGGAGATCCACCAGGCGCTTACGCGTTCCGCCACCATCCGCAACGTCCTCCCGCGCCACGAGCAGGGTGGCGTCTTCGCCGCCGAGGGCTACGCGCGCTCCTCGGGGCTTCCCGGCGTCTGCATCGCCACCTCCGGCCCCGGCGCCACCAACCTCGTCAGCGGCCTCGCCGACGCGCTCCTCGACAGCGTCCCGCTCGTCGCGATCACCGGCCAGGTCCCCCGCCGCATGATCGGCACCGACGCCTTCCAAGAAACGCCGATTGTCGAGGTAACTCGATCCATCACGAAGCACAATTACCTTGTTCTTGATGTTGATGACATTCCTAGGGTCGTGAATGAGGCTTTTTTCTTAGCAACTAGTGGTAGGCCTGGCCCTGTGTTGATTGATGTTCCTAAAGATATTCAGCAACAGCTTGCTGTTCCTAATTGGGATCAACCAATTAGGTTAACTGGTTACATGTCTAGGTTGCCAAAGGCTCCAAATGAGGCACATTTGGAGCAGATTGTGCGGTTGGTTATGGAATCTAAGAAACCGGTTCTGTATGTTGGTGGTGGTAGTTTGAATTCGAGTGAGGAGTTGAGGAGGTTTGTTGAGCTTACTGGGGTTCCTGTGGCTAGTACTTTGATGGGGTTGGGAGCTTACCCTGTTGGTGGTGAGAATTCGTTGCAGATGCTTGGGATGCACGGCACTGTGTATGCCAATTATGCTGTGGATAAGAGTGATCTCTTGCTAGCTTTTGGGGTGAGGTTCGATGATCGTGTGACGGGGAAGCTCGAGGCGCTTGCTAGTCAAGCGAAGATTGTGCACATTGACATTGATTCGGCGGAGATTGGGAAAAACAAGCAGCCGCATGTGTCGGTTTGTGCTGATTTGAAGCTGGCCTTGAGAGGGATTAATAGGATATTGGAGAGCAGGGGAGTCAAGGGTAAGCTTGATTTTCGGGCTTGAGGAGGAGTTGAATGAGCAGAAGCTCAAGTTCCTGCTGAGTTACAAGACGTTTGAGGAAGATGTTATTCCTCCCCAGTATGCCATTCAGGTTCTGGATGAGCTGACGAATGGAAATGCTATTGTAAGCACTGGAGTTGGACAACACCAGATGTGGGCTGCTCAGTTTTACAAGTACAAGAGGCCTAGGCAGTGGCTAACTTCTGGTGGTCTTGGTGCTATGGGTTTTGGACTGCCTGCCGCCATGGGAGCTGCTGTGGCTAACCCGGCATTGTTGTGGGTTGACATTGATGGTGATGGAAGTTTTATAATGAATGTTCAGGAGCTGGCCACTATAAGGGTGGAGAATCTACCTGTTAAGATATTGTTGTTGAATAATCAGCACTTGGGTATGGTTGTTCAATGGGAGGATCGATTCTATAAATCTAATAGGGCTCACACCTATCTGGGAGACCTGTCTAATGAGAATGAGATATTCCCAAATATGTTGAAGTTTGCAGATGCTTGTGGTATACCAGCAGCTCGTGTGACCAAGAAAGAAGATCTTAGAGCAGCAATTCAGAAGATGTTGGATACTCCTGGCCCCTACCTTCTTGATGTCATTGTACCACATCAAGAGCATGTGTTGCCGATGATTCCTAGTAATGGAACGTTCCAGGACGTGATAAATCGAGGGTGATGGCAGAACAAGATACTGATTTCCTGAGCCAAATCCATCTTGATGGTGGTTTTTGTATAATATTAAGCTATCAGCTTCTAAATTTTGTTGTGTCGGCAAATAAGACAGGTTTCTTGTTTCTTGTTAGTTGCTTTTTCTTTTACTGTTATCCTCTACTCTTCTGTTAATCAGGGTTGCAAATATTTATTTCTTTCAATATATGTCCTCTTGGTTATTTGGTTGATTATTTTGTTGTTGAAAGAATTGGTTTTGCTCTCTGCGTCTGTGATGTGGCCTGATTTTATGCCTTTTCAGTATTCAGTGGTTTTAGTAGCAAAATACGGCAAATCAGAAACTTAAATGGGTTTCATGGTATATTTTTGGCCGTATTTCGCTAACTTTTTACGTACATTGTGGTTAACAGGTTTTCTTTCATACAGAGTATGTGCTTTTTTTTTTTTTTTTAAACATGACATATACATATAAATAATATAATATAAGATGATACATTTTTATATATTTGTATATTCATTTGATAGGGTGTTCATTATCGAATCAAATCAAACTTTACTGCAAAATTGAATAGCAAAATTCAAAAATCAAAAATCAAATTAATACTTTAAAATTTGTTTTTTTCCCTTAATAATGGATCGGTTTGGTTCGATTTGACTGATTTGGTTTCAAAATTGAAATTTGACTCAACCGAATTGCATGTTTATCATATATATATATATATATATATCATGCTTTCATATTTGTCCATACTTATACTATGTGTTCTCAAAATTACTCTCATTTCTTACGTACTCTCACTGTCACATGGTCTCCCTTAGTCACTCACACTCTCACCTACGAGTCTCACCCCACTTTCACTTTTAGCCAATCTTCCTCTTAGCCACTCTCAAACCCTAAAATTGAAGATTCATTTTATCCATTTCGCATTCCCTTTCACAGAGACACTGACTCACCTCAATCTCTCATCCCCATCCACAGCCATCGCACATGCCGCCTTTCCTCACATTCGCGCTTGTCCAATCCATCACCACCACCGCCTCCACAATCAAGTCGTTGTACACCCAAATTGGCCACCACAGTCATCCAGCTTCTCCATGTCAAGTCACCACACCAATTTGTCACCCCCACCACCAGTTCTAAGCAGTCGTCTAGTTTGTCGCTACCACCAGTGCCTCCGCCATCCCCCAACCACGCCCAATCTGCTGTGAAGAACATGTCTGAGGTGTTTGATTTGTTGTGATTTCATGAAGAAAATGGTTGTTTTTGGCTTGAGTCCCTGGGTTGTGAGGGTTTGGGTCTTTGGGTTGTAAGGGTTTGACTATAGGATACTAGTCTTATTATGTGGTTTTTTGGTCTTTATTTTGCTTTGGCTTTTGTTTTGCTTTCTTTTTTTTTTTTTGTTATTTAAACTTTAAACTTTGATTTGTTTTTTTTTTTCAATTTTAGTTTTTTGATTTGAGCTAATATTTTTGAACTTTGATTTGAGTTGGTTGTTGATTAAATTCTATTTTGGCTTCTTTATTGTGACTAATTGGCATATGGCAATTTATTATTTGGAAAAATCTTCAATTAAGTGCATGTTTGATTATACTTCTATCTGTACGCTTTTATTAGAATGAGAATGAAAATACATAATAATTAATATATTTGGTATATAAAGACCTTTATAAATATCTTGGCATGCTACTTTTCATTATGTAGAAAAGATATTTCTCAAAATGAATTTTATTATTATTCTCACATCAACAATCAAAAGTAATTTTACTTTATCCTATCCAAACAAAATTTGTTCTCTTAAACTTATTTTTAACATATTTAAACCAAGTAAAAATTATTTTTTTAAAAATAATTTCACTAAAAGGTCTTCTTTTAAAATATCTTCTTTTAAAAGCCTTTTTTCAAAAGTTAAATTAAACAAAATCTAAATAGTTTGGAGGTGTGAGAGAGAGAGAAAGAGAGAGAGGGAGATTTTGTTTTGATCTCTTTATGTGTGAATGCAACTAATTCATTAGCACTTGACATTTTATTATATGGAAGAACCTTCAATTGGTACAATTTGTATGCTTGGCCTTGTTAAATAATTTGTATAATTTGCATTTCAGTTGGTAATTGATACACTTAACCTCTGGGCTTTTGAGGTTTCTATTTTCTATTGTTGCACACTTATAGTTTGAAGTTGGTTTGATTATTATAATGTGAGGTTAATTATTATTGGATTGATTATTTATAATTTTGTTTTTTGATCATTAATTATGATCAGTTTATAGTTTTGTTTAATGCAAAAACAAGGGTCAAATTGGGTATAAGAAAACTGAAAACCAGCTAAACCAAACCGCATTTAGTTCAGTTTGATTCGATTTGTTTGCAAAACAGAGAGCTAATCAGTTGATTTTTTTTATCAACTGATTGGTTCAGTTTGGTTGGTTTTTTGTCAAAAATTGAATTGAAACTGACCGCGAACACCCTTACTATTTGAAGCGGCAAGATGAAAATTGATTTGACTCATAAATAAATAAAAAAAATTTATTAAAAGCATAATAAAGTTAATTTTTTTAATTTTTTGGTACATATAAAAAGGTTGATTTGATTTTGAAATAAAATTCTTTGAGAATCTTATATAAAACAATAAAATATTTATTTTTTAAATTGTTATTTTAGTTGTTTATAAATGAAAATAATTCTCGATCTAATTAGATCTAAATTTAATTTTTTAAGTTAAATAAATTAAATTCATATTAAATTAATGAGAATTGATAGGGGGACGCACAACAAGAAATGATACGATTTATACTGAAAAGCCGGTAGAAACGACAAAAATACTTGCATGATGGGTCCCATATAATCATTGCTATTTTTGTTCAATTTTTTTTTTTTTTTTTCAGAAACTTACTAGCGTGAGCAACATTCACATGGTAAGTTTTGAAAACAAAAACTTATCAAAGATAAATAGTACATACACCGGTAAGTTTTGTAAAAAAATTTATCAAAGATTTTTCAATAATGTTTTGTAAGTTTTACATAAAAAAAACTTATCAATGTTTTTCAACAATACGTTAGTAAGTTTTGCATAAACGCTGGTAAGTTTTGTAAAAAAAAAAAATTATTAGTATTTTTTAACAATATTTACCAGAATTTTGCATAAATACTAGTAAATTTTGCATAAATATTGGTAAGTTTTGTAAAAATAAAATAAAATTTACTAGTATTTTTCAATAATATGCTAATAAGTTTTGCATAAATGCTGGTAAGTTTTGCATAAAAAAAAAACTTACCAGTGTTTTTCAACAATAAGCTGGTAAGTTTTATATAAATACTGGTAAATTTTGTATAAACGCTAGTAAGTTTTTAGATAAAAAAAAACTGAACAAAAGTAATAATGATTATATAGAATCTATTATTCAAATTTTTTTATCATTTTATTCACTTTTTTCATATACATCCCGTGTTGCATCCCAAAAGATGCATCCTCCAAAGATTTTTCTAAATTAATTGATTAGTATAAAACTTCTTTATTCTAGGATTCTGAAAGATGATCTGGTTCATTTTTATCACTGTAAGCCTCAAAATAAAACCCTTATAATATTAGCTGTTGCAATTTTGTTGATATTCTCTTCCACGTCAAAAAAAAAATTTCTTTTCCATGTTTTCAGGAGTGATAAAGATAAGATAGTTTCTGTTTATTTCAAATTTCAGATAGTTATCATCAACAGCCGATTGTATATATATATCTGAACTATGTAATTGTGAGGACGAAACCTTCTTTCAAAGCTGACGCACTTGGACCGCAAGGAGGAAGAGGGATATACAATGATGGGGAGTTCATGTCATGGTCTGCCTCCCGATTTAGTTTGTAATTTTTTTTTTGGAAATAGATTTTTAGTCTGTAAATTACGCTTTGTTCTAAAATACTTTTTCATGGTATATGCGGGTCTCGTATTTCACATTAAAAAATGAAAATCAGCTCGGCTATGAAATTTATTGACAAATATCAATCGAATCAACAACCATGTACCAAAAATCAGATCTAGGAACCATATAAAAGAAAGGTAAAAGTGTAAATGTCAATAAGGACGTTATTTCTACTGGTACAATAATAGCAATGGTAAGGTTTACGTCAAATTGGGTAATTGTTCTTGGCCAAAGAAATGTTGAAATTTTCTTTATGAGAATTAATTTCTTTGTGCACTGTTGCATAATGTTAAATTAAGACGCATCTTAAAATAATTTGGGGCATACATAAGATGGCATTTGCAATTTGAATAATCTTTTTTTCTTTAGGGTTTAAATGAACATTAGTGTGTTTGGATATCCAAACAGGCATCCAATAATTGATTTTGGATTATAAAAAATAATTTTAATATATTTTGATAATATTTGATTTAGTAAAATTAAAATTAATTTTTGTTTTTAAAATTAATTTAGGGAGAGGTGAAAATTTTTTATTTTTGGTCAGAATTACTTTTGTTAAATTATTAAATATAAATTATTTTATCTCAAAATTAATTTTAATCAAATCAATTCAAATAAAATTAATTTTATTTAAAATTAATTCTATAAAAATAGAACCAAACATATATCTAAAAAATAATTTCAATTTATATTTGTCATAAAACATAACTAAAATAATATTATCATGTAAAAGTTCAAATAGACAGACGCTTTACTTAGATTTGATTTAGTACTGTTATAATTTTTTAAAAGATATTGTGTTTTTTTTATTATCTAAAAATTATTCTAAAAAAATTATAATAATATTATTTAATAAATTAATATAAAAATTATTTTTAATAAATAAAAATCACAAAAAAATATATTTCATAAAATTATTTTTAATATTTAAAATAATTATAATAATTATAAATATTAAAAAAATAATTTATATTTTTAAAATTATTAAATAAAATAAAATTATATTAATTTTTTAAATTTTATCTCTAAAAAATACCACATAAAAATTTTTGAAAGCACCCTCCAATTCCTAAATGTCAGGGCAAAGTCACATTTATTTTTTATTTAACATATAAAAAAAAATTAACTTATACTTTCGAGTATATGCACAGTGCATCATCAACTATCAAACTAACCCTTAATTTTTTTTATAAATTATTTGATTCACTGCCATTTCATTGTTCATCACACGGCAAAGCAATTCAGGGTTTCAAATACCATAGCGGCCTTGCCTTGCATACAATGTCTGACATCGAAAATTACGCTTCCCTTCGTGGTCGTTCATCACCCGACAAGGTTTTTCTTGTTTTTTTTTAATTTAAAAAAATCCCTAGTCACTCTTGTCGGAAGCTTCATTTGTCAGCATATATGTTTATGTGTTGCTTCTGTAATTTATGTATCAAGATAAATTTTTTTTGAGGGTATTTGTTTTTGTTCGGCGTGCATGATTGCTTCTTCAGATTTATAACTCTGTTTGCAATGATGGGGTTTGTTTATTATCTGATTAAGTTTATGGATGAGCCTCTAGGGTACTTTCTTGTTGTGTATATGCCAGCTGAAATGAGACAAATTTTACAATTTTTTTCTTTTTATCAATGGTTTATATTTCTGAGGTTCTTTCTTGTGGTTTGTTTTTCTTCCTTCCTTTATTTCTATAAAAATTTCTGCAATGTGCGGTAGTTGTCATAAGATTAAAATACGCAGTGTAGATTGTTTGACTGCTTGAATACTTGCTTATTTTCTTTGCTTACTTCTGACGTCCGGGTCAGATGAGAATATAAGAAGATTGCACGTTTTTAAATTACCTCAGTCGATTTCTCGTGGTTCTGCTCATGAAAGTTTGAGGATGAGAAGAAAGCAAGATGGGGAGAGGAAAACTTTTCATGACCGCCATCGCAGAGACTATAAGGGTGGAGGTTTTATAGGAAGGGGCAAATATGACAGTTATAATGGTCACCATAGCCGTGATTATGATAGGTTGGACTATTCATCATCCTTTTCTCCTCTTTTCTGATTAAATTTTTCTAAAGCAATTTATATATTAGCACTTTTCTATATGTAGCTTTCGTCTGTTTGTCATTTCATATGTTGGAGACGTATGTTCATTTTGTAGGCATAATGGCCGGGTTCATGATGGAGAAACAAAGCACAAATATGGAGCACATTCAAAGAGATCCGGGAGGGAATCAAGATCAAGATCACGATCCAGATCCCCTCCTCGTTCAAAATGGTATGTACACTTCAATTTTTAGTGTTGTCCATTGACCTTGTAGCATATAAACTATCTTTGTGCTCTTGAATAACTACCATGAATTTTATGGCTTCTAAGCCTGTTGATTTAGCCTTACTTTCCAACTCAGTTTTAGCATAGTGAAAGGATAAAGGGGCATTTCAGGCTTGTTAATTAGTAGTTGTTTATCGGCTCACCTGTACTTAGGGTGAAAGCGGTACTTATATTGAAAACAACTTGTTTTGAGAAAGTTTCTATGGTAACCCCTTCTGTAGATTTTTTCAAAAAAAAAAAAAAAGGTCTACTAGAACTTAGCAAACATTTACTTTGCATGTTACACTTTCCTTATGTTTTTATACTTATGTAGGTATGATGAGTATTATTGTAAGTTGATAGACACTTGCACTGCTTTCTTGCCTTTTAATTTTTTGTTAGCCTTGTTTATCTCATTTATCTTCTAGTGTGTCTAATTGTGTGTATGCAGCAAAAGGACTCTCTTTGGTTTTGACATGGCACCATCTGCTGCAGATGTAACACTCTGCTGTTTCCAGGTTAGTACTTGTTAACCTCTTAATTTAATACATTATGAGCATGTTAAATTCTGTTAATTTAATACATTACATGTTAACCTCCCTTAGATTTTGTTTACAAGCTTTCATTTTTTTTTTATCTTTTGTTTCTTTTTGTAGTATTCAATCTGTGCAATAGTTGTTGCTCTTTGTTAAAGTGTTTTGTTGGATATTTTCTGTATATTATTGAAGTGATAAATTTACTTCTGAAACTGAGAACCACTCATTGTTTTGTTTGCTGTTGTGTGTGGTTTTGTGTTCTGGGCTTATTGTTATGGTTGGGTAAGAAGGCAATGTTGGGCTGCATGTCCTACCAACTCTTACTTATCAGCATACACCCTGTAGCGTATGCGCTTGGATGGCCTATGCGTCTCTGTAGCTGGACCTTTCACTCAACCAGAAAAAAAGTTTCCTATTGGTAGACAAATATTTCCCCAGCATCTGCAGTGATCGAACTCCATATCTAAATTTTTAATTTTTTTGTAGCTATATATTAGGTATGATATATTTTCTTTCATTTTGGCTTCTTTATTTGTTGTGGAAATTCTGGATGCTTGTAGGCCTCTTATTTGTTTGATCTAGTGAGGAAGCTACAAAAACCATGCAATTTTTTCTGTTCAAAATATTTTCTGTATCTCATTTTCTTAAAAGTTAATAACATAGGGCAAATGTTGGGTATTACTCATATGATTCAAGGAACTTCACAAAATTTTTTCACCATTTGGAATATCACAGGTGCTAGTTTGTCGTGGAGTTTGAAATGGGTCCAGATTTTTCAGCTATTTTTAATTCTATGAACACTCTGAAGATGATTTCTAATTTGTCGCTAGATTGATGAGCACTTGCACTTAATGCAGGTTCAACTCTATGACACAAAGCAGGTTGTGTGACTCCTGATATGTCTGTGTCGTAATGTGCAAAGTGCTTAGATGATGAATATGTCTTTAACAATTTGAGTATTTTCTTGTTCTAAAGGCTACAAGGCATGCACAATGGCGAGTTTATGTTGGGGGGCTTCTCTCCTTTGACTAATGAACAGGTGCCTCTCTTTTTTTTGTTTTGGCTTTCAACTTCAAAGTATTTTGACTTCCACAAATTGATGATTTGATATGGCTGGAGATCCATTAATGGGATAAAAATCTAAGTCCTATAGGGACAAAATCACATACATACGCATCTAAAAATATTTTCTACATGGTTGACATCTTCTTACAAGTGTTGCCTTTCAGTTCAGTGTGAAATAAATTTCCTAATACATATTTGAAGAGTATATTTTGCATTATATGTTCCTTTTTAGGGAAGAGGGTAGGGAAAAAAAAAAAGAAAGGGGGAAATGGTATAGGAGGAGGGTTGCTCAAGTGGATTATAAAGGCCATTGGGGCTATGCTTAGCCGATGTAGGACTTAGCACACACCCTCAAGCTCAAGACTAGACATGAAGTTTGGCATGGATCTGTGATGACATCTGTAGAAACATAAAACATAGAATAGGTTTTGCATACCATATTAAGATTTTGGACTTAACTCCACCCTCAAAATCTAGCCTCAGGGGGCAGGTATGCCTAAGTGCTTTATAAAGCCTATCTTGACCATTTCCTTAAGCAATATGGGACTTAATATACCCTCCTTTGCGCCTAGGATTGGACACCTGAAGTGTGAAACTTGCTGGACTGTATATCTGTGCAGGTAACTCAATCTCACATCAACAGAAAAGGCTCTGATACTATCTTAACATTGTAGGGGCCTAACTCCATCCTAAAAGCTAGATTGGTACCAATTGGGAAAGGTCAGTGCTCTGAGTAATTATAAAAAGGCTATATCTAGGCCATGCCTAGCTAGGTTTCAGCTTTTTTCCTTTTTCTCCTTTAAAGATTGAATACTTATTGTTATTGTAACCTAGGATTAGATTGCAAACTTACTTCTAACTTAAAAGAAATTGTTTCCCTGTGCCTTTTAGGAATTGTTTTTGAACTTCTTTTTCTTTTGTAACATGACAATTGGCAGCATTCCTTCAGCCATGTCATGACTGCTATTG
>JAVHNN010000033.1:0-12500 GCA_031439585.1 Pterocarpus macrocarpus
TCAGAATGGAGAAAGAATAGAATTGTGGATTTGGGGAACTCAAAAGTGAATCCTTTTCGTCATAAGTAAGGTCTCGCTTGGACTGTCCTACTCCGGTATTGGCCGGGACTCTAAAAGAATTCCTGAATAGCTTGCGAGTGATGGTCTTTCTTTCTTCAAAGTGAAATTCATTCTTAAGACTTTTTCACCCTTTTTAGGTACGCACCTTTGGCATTAGTGTGTTTTGAAGTTATCTCTGTCGTCAGGACAAATTGCCTCGTAAGGAAGCAGAGTCTTGCAAGTCTGCCTGTCTGTGTCAAAACACTTCTTCTAAAAAGAAAGGGAGCAAGCTAGCTGCAGGCTATTAACCAGGAAGTGGCCGAAGCTTCCATTACAGAAGTTGATGGGCGGGGGCCTTTTCATTTTTCACCTAAAGGGGTTCAGGCATTATGAGTGCAGCTCCACTAGTCTAGCTGGTAAAGTCTTTTGGCCTAGGACCCGGGTTCTCATCCCGCCTTTTCGCGGGAATGGGATCTTATGCCAGGATCTGTGATTGAACGCAAAGATTCTAATAGAAGACGTGAGAAAGATAGGAATAAGAGAAGCATTAGGCTCTCCAACTCAACCGCAAATAGAACCAGTCAGAGGGGCGCCATACAGCATTTTTGATTCCAATAGAGCTGAGCTGGTAAAGGTGTCTGCCCCCCATTCATTCATTTTAGCTTTCTCATTAGCCAATTCACTAGCCGCTTGTAGATTCCTCAAGACAGATCCCACCATCCAATGAAGATTGTACTGGAAAACGAACTAAAATTCTTCATGGAGTTTGATCAGCTTTTCTTTTCCATCTCTGGAAGAGGGGGATCAGATACAGGAGTCTATGTAAGCGCCTTTGCTAGTCTACCGAGATTTTCCCATACGCAGACTCGAGGAGACGCACTCTGTACTCTAGGACCGATCCTCCCATATTTGAGATGTGTTGCTTCTATCTTCTGGATGATGGACATATCCATATAGATTCCTTCAAAGGTCCCCGAAGGACTCCTAGACGATTAACTTCTCTAACTGATGGACAAGGTGCAGATATCGGCTCCCGGGTTAAAGTCGAAGAAGTGAACAGGGGAGAGGGGCTACGAGACAAAGATTGATAAGTTCCAGAAGCCCGATCCCTGATGGGGAAAGAAGAGCTAAAGCAAATCCTATAGTATAGTTCGCTCGAAACCTTGCAACCGGGAAGCCTCTATCTCTTTCTTACAATTCTTCTTTCTCTGAATCTAGTCTATCTTTGTTTAAGGTATCGATAGCACTCAAGGATCACTTTCTATTCTCTATATACAGGCAAACTGATAACTTGAGTAGTAAGGAGTGTAGCCTTATTGAGTTTTCTAAAGAATTTTAGGTCTAACTACTGGGGCCGGATGAGAGGAAGACGAAAGCAACGAGCGGCAAGAAAAGTAAAATGGAACCCAGAATGGACTAATGATCAAAGGTAGATTGATCGAGGAAGAAAGAGTCCAATAGATAGGTGGGCAATAACTCCTGATGGCAATCAAGCAAATGGTCGTAGGTGGTGGGTGTATAGAAGACCTCAAGCGGGGAAAGATATTGACAAAAATTCACTATAATAAGAATAAATAGACTCCATTTCCTTTGGGGTTGCATCTGGGCAAGAACCAGTAGTTTCAACAGATGAACCCGCAACTTCTGATGCTCCAGAATCATAAAGATACTGGAAGACGTGAGAAATTAATATATGTAATATATGGAATCTTTTTTGATAGACTGGACTCTTCTGTAGGTTAGGAGGTTCTTTTTCTTTCGTTTAGCCGGCCTCCCTTAGGAGTGGGAAATCGATGAAATGAGCAAGTTGCTCCATCGAGAACGCGTTTTCGACTTAACTTACTTAACCGGAAGACCAGGAATGACCCATAGGAGAAGGCTACGGGGGAAGCGCTATGAATCAGTACGTGAACGATGCCTCCGCTGGAGTGGTAGAACCCTACTCCAATAATAACTTAGTCCGATAGCGGATTTAGACAAAAGATTGATGATTGTGGTTAGCTTTTCTTTTTCTCAGAGAGACTGGCTGCTCTTATTGCGGATAGATGGCTTTCAGGTCTTGACTCTGAGAACTCTACACTCACACCAAGATCACATCGGCTTGCAACAAGGCCAATCATTGAAAGTCAATCGGGATTGATACCGCTATGAGGTATACATCAAATTTGCATCTAATCAACAAATCCATTAGCAATAAAAGTGGATTTTTGGTCTCGGTGGATACGAAGAGAATTCATTTTTTGTATGAAGTGGATAAGCCCCAGGCTGTCAGCAGGCTCTTAAAAATACGGTGCAATACAAGAGAAATAGGGATTGTTGTCCCTTCTTGGATGATTCTTTCTGCTCGGATGAGGCGTTGATTACTTATTCCATAAAGCTGGCCTGCGGCCAATATTCCTCTCTTGGCAAGATCCGAGCTCTCTTCTCTTATTAAATTAATGCTTTGCACCTTTCAAACAAAGTCAAAGAGACTCTTTTTGCTAATATAGGAACTAGAGCTTCCCTTACTTATTTTAGAGCGTTCGTGCCCCTTGCGAAATGGTTCGCTCACTCCCTATATAGTATAGGACCATTTAGAAGAAAGAAGGAAGAACATGCATATCTTTTGAAGGATGGTGCGAAGATTGGGCGAACGATCGACAAAGCTGATTAGCTCTTCTGCTCTGTATCCAGGTGAGCTTCCTGACAGGCTCAACGTAGTTCGGTTCACGAGGTGGAACGAGACATCTGGCTGCTCAATGAGGAAGGCCTCGACGGTCGTTCCCTGTTCGACGTTCGATTGATTGGGGCCAGGCCATATGATGAGACTAGGTCTGGTCCATTAGCGCTACATAGCCCCATCCCACCAGCAGCGAGAACTGCTATCGAGAAGTTCGTTCCTCCAGCGGATCTCTTTGCTTCCCCTGGGGGGTGGGCCTTCATAAATTATTAAATTCATTATTCTGGATGGGAGGTATGCCCGTATGCTTGGCGAGGTAAAACAACAAATCATTTCCACCCCGCACTCTTTAAGGCTCCTTAAGGAGTGGCATCTGACCACAACATGCCACGAATGGGGAGCTGTAAATATAAAGGAGTTCCATCTTACTTGATTCGCCTGCCTTGTCTTTCCAAATACCAAGATCTGCCTGCCGTCAAACTCCTATTGATAGGCCAGTGAGTTTCATTAAGGCAAAGGATGCAATAGCCTTAGTGGTGATGATGGATCCTCCACAGGGTGACATGCTTCCTTCGCTTCCATGCCAAATGGAAACTCATCTTTCTTCCTCAGCATGAGGCTTGTAGACTCGTGACGCAACACGACTGAACGACTTCATGTTTTGAGTCTTGCTGTCAACCCTTCCCTTGACGGGAGTGTTCCTTTTCCGGTTGAGGATCCGGTTGCTTGAAAGACTGTCCGATCCCGGTCTTCGATCTAAGTTCAGTTTCCCTTTCCTCTGCCTTCGAAGCGGATGAGGGACTTGTTGAAGAAGCTTTCCTTGATTCTCTCGGAACTACTTCTTGAAAGAAGAGAAATCTATTGTCTTTGTCCAAGAAGCAAGAAGCCACTCGACTACCAGGAGGGATGAACCTTCTCTTTTCTATTCTAGTGGAAGCCTTTAGACTCTCTATTCCTTCCTTTCCCGACTCTGCTGGCATTCTGCCTTTGAAATCTGGCTTTACCTGGGCCGCTTCTCGACTGAGATCCCTTCTATGGATGTCCCTGTGCTTCAGTGAAAGACGAAAGAGAGTCTTTAGTTTATTTCGGGATGCTAGGTCTGCCTTCTGATGAAGGCTAGCTTCGATTCCATACTCCATTGATGTAGCTTCCTTCGATCTACGTCTAGTTGCAGCCTATCTTGCTGCTGAGATAGAGGGATTCCATTGATAAGTCTGAGTCATAGGATAGGGAGAGGGATTCAGCGCTTAGAGGCTAATTCTAAGAGGAATTAGCTCCCATCAATCTATGATTGCTTTCTCTCTCCCAAGACTTTTGTATCCTCCATCATATTACAGAAAAATGGGCTATTGGGGGGAGTTTTCGAGGTCGGACTAGGACTAGTCGACGAGACGTAGCAGCTTATCCCCTCACATAATGCTCCCCCAGGGGGACTTTTACTCTGGGACTTCACTTCAATTAAAGAAAGTAACAAAAACTGTAACAATGCTATGTTAGAATATTCTAGTCTGTAGAGACCGGTTTCCGCCCTCGGACACTAATGCCAGTTTTTGGCTCATTTTCTTTAACCTGGGTCTGACTGCTTGACTCATCAACCTTCAAGTCTTCCTCCATCAGGTCATCTTCCGGAGCCAAGCCTTCTGAAAGAAAGCTCATAAGAAAACTCCGTTTTCCGAGGTCTGTCCCTTCTCCAGCTTCTTGTGGTCTTTCCCAGCCTTACCTTCTGCTGGGTACTTCACCATCAGACCAACCTAATGGTTGCCTTCTCTGCTTCAGTCTGTATTTTCCTCTTCACTGAAGCCTTCTTCCTCAGCATCCTCCTTTTCTGGGTCCTTGTCAGCTTAGATGATTTCAGTTATGCTGGACTCTCTCCTACAGCCTCCTTCTCAGGTCTCGCTTTCTGTGCGACATGAACCCACTGATTGGAAGACAATACCTATAGGGGGCTGGTAATTTAAATCCGAATAAGCTGGTCAAGTAGAAGGAACTCCCAGAGTGTGAAGCCCTTTGGAGTAGGGGGATGAGACTTGGTCTGGGGCAATTGCACCGTTCTCTCCCTCCGCACATGACTAATCGAGAACGAACTTCGCAATTAGAATTACTCGACCTTCTCAGGCACTGCGGAATGGTCCCAGAAAGGATGAGAAAGGGGCTGCTGCCGGGCTAGGACCGGCGCTTGCTGCCCGACTACCGAAACAATTGTAGCGGCCGCTAACAGGCTAAATTGCCTTCACTAAAGCAGCACTAAAACGAAGCAATATTGCCACTCCCGCGCTATATCATGCACTCAAACACTTTCTCCTTTTATTTTAGTAGTAAAAGGAGAAGTAGACCGCATTCAGTAGCAAACCTTTAGCCAAGGTGGCGAGCC
The DNA here is from genome assembly GCA_031439585.1 of Pterocarpus macrocarpus. Taxonomy (NCBI): domain Eukaryota; kingdom Viridiplantae; phylum Streptophyta; class Magnoliopsida; order Fabales; family Fabaceae; genus Pterocarpus; species Pterocarpus macrocarpus. The sequence goes on from JAVHNN010000033.1 coordinate 5,070, forward strand.
CTTACTTTTGCCTGCTCTCTCCTTGTATGAGCTAGTAAGATCTTTGATCATCTCTCTTTCTAACTCTAATAGAACATCCGAAACTAAGGAGTTTACTTGCTAGAGTAAGGAGTAAGGAGTTTACTACTTAGTGCTTGAGCTAAGGAGCTTCCTTTTGTTCTGGAACTCATTAGAATACCAAAACCCTAATAGTCCCATTCATGAGCAGGCTTGACCCTAGCTACAGCTGCAAGAGCTAGTTTCTTTAGGTTTGTTGGCGTAACAGTAAGCATGGTAGAACAAGGAAGTAGGAGATATCAGCTGGAAGGTCTTTCCTTGACCGAAGTACAGCTAAAACGGAAGCTCAATTCAGAACCTGTGAGTCTAGCTTCACGCTCGATACAGGAAAGAGAAGAGCTGCTAGCAGCGGAGGATGTTCTTTCGTATATGACTTCTATAGCTTTCCTAAATAGAGTACCTAATTCTTACTGCTTGTTCATTCCGGGTATGCGCAATCAGTACGATTGATTCCTTCTTTCGGTAAAAAAGATAGAGAAAGTGAGCGCCTTACCAAAACAAATCGAGATCTTCAACTTAGTTGGGCTATTGTTCGGGCATTAAAGCCTGTGGAAGTCTTAGATCCCCTTTCATTCCCTATCAAAGCTATCTTTCTCAGCAGACAGCTAGATGTTGACTTCAAAAGTCACGTGATTCATTGGGGAATGTCTGCCAAGGCTCTTTCAGCACTTCCCTGGTAAGAAAACGGGGCTTCTATTTCAAAATAAACCTTTTCTTATTCTATCGCGAAGGACAAGGCGGAAGGTAGACTGACTTCTAGGCTTCTTCCTTCTAGTCGAGGTGAAAGCTTTCAAAGAGCTGAGTCGTACCCAAACTCTATCGAGTCAGCAAGTAAACTACCTCGCTGAACTAGCTTTAGACTAGGCTAATGAAGACCTTTGATGAAGCAAAAGCGGGCTTGCTTAAATAAAGGCTTTAAGAGAAAGAAACGGAAGCGAATTCGGCCTGCTACTCCTATTCCATACATCCTTTCATCTAGTGACCAGATGTGAGTTTCGTATAGAAGGGACGGAAGTTTATTGAGTTGAAACTATGGGACGGGGGGTAAGGACCGGTGTAGAGTAACGGTTGAGGTGGCTTAACCATTCGAACTACCTAGATAACGGATCATTGCTAAGAAAGAAGAGTTGAGTTAGCAGGCTCAAGGGAGATCTTAGATGAAAGCATTTTCTTTCGAGAGGGGAAGAAAAGCCTAGTTTCGTAGCCAAGTTAAAGACGTGCCAACTTTTCCTACTCTTTCTTAAGCGCTGGTTCTGCTTTCACTAGATTCTCTTCTTTTTCACGCATCCCTTTCTAGTGGACTGATTTCTAGGGCTAGAAAGCCTAGAAAAGAAAGGCCTTTAGGGCCTTAGCGGAGTCACTTCCAGATTCACTTCTTTTTTAGGAAAAGAAGCGCTTAACTTAAGGAGATTTGCTCCTGTTGTTGCTGCTGTTAACGGATTTCGCTACGCCCCTTAGCTTCACTCACTAGCTTTAGAGCTGCACTCCCTTGGGTGGGGTGTAATCGAGGTTTATCAAGTATAGAATCAGAAAATAGGCAGCTAATTCATCCGCATCTGTTGAAGTCAGTCCTGCTTCAAGTGTCCTAAGATCCTTAATCAGTCAGAAACCTTGAGGCTTATGAAGAAGGATTTACCTAGCTCAGGAATCGAAATAGGACCTTACAGAAAGTTATTGAAAGGGGGCGCTAAGCCGGTTAAGTAAGGATAATGGCCGGCAAGGAGATGGATAGAGGAAGAAGGCCTATGAAGACCCAAGAAAGGAGATCGAAGAACTTCCTAGCTTAGCTTCAACCGGGACACATGGTAGAGGGAAGCAAAGTCATAGTTGTTGGATTCGGATTCTTTCTAGTTGTATAAGGGCAGATACAGCAGGGTATGGAAAAGCACCAACCAAAGCTGCTACTGCTACCTTGCCTAGATCAAGATAGGGGGCCCTTGAAGCTCCTTGCCTTGGAGAAGTGGAAAGGGAAAGAGTAGATGGAAGAGTTCTAAGCAGATAAGTCGCTGGGGAACAACTAAATAAGAAAGAGGCGATGGCATTGTTTTCAGGCAGTTCGCTAACTCATAGAATGATGGAATCCCCCTTTAGAAGAAAGAAAAGCATCTTTCACCCCTCCATTCAAAAAGGCGATTCGCACATTTCCTCTTTCTTTGCTGCAATAGATGAGATTGGCATTGGCCTAGCTCCAATCCTTTGTCAAGTCACTTAAAAGCTGCCTCCCTCCTCATTTGCTGCAGGTGAGAAAGGGCCTTGCTTTCCGCTGGCCTGATTAGTAGTCAGACTGATGATCTACCCGTCAGAGTCTTTTTTCTCTAAAAGGGGGGTACCAGCCGGCAACTCCTACGGCAAAAGAAAAGCGAACTCTTCCTTAAGCTGCGCTATGCTTCATCCTCAAGGTCAACGGTTCTAGCCTCCTGAACCGTCATAATGGACTTTTAAAAAGCCTCTTCTGCCATTTTTACCGATTTGGCTATTTGGGCCGTTTTACTCATTTCTTTGATTACCAGGGCATAAGACTGCCCGCTCCACCACGTGCATAAACTAATTTTCTCATGATAGGCCAAAGCGTGACCTCATTTCTGGCCAAACTCTGTGACAGGGATATAAGGGTGTAATCCGGATTCTCTAAAGCTTCCCGGCCATCATGCATCGCTCCAACCTCCTATTGCCACAGCCTTACAAGCAAGAAGTGAAAAATCTCAATAGGGGCCTTACTGCCGTTCCCAGCTTAAGCGTCTACACCTCCCAACAAAGTGAATGTACCTTATGGAACCTCCGATAGGGACTTGGATGAGGCCCGCCGACCTTCTCCACCTGCTCTGTAGATGGAACCTTCGTAGAGCTACCACTTTCGATAATCATTCATTTTGGTCTTTTTGCCCCGGCCAAGGGCACACCACATTCGAAAGAGATCCCTCCTACCCCGTCTTCTTAGGATTAGGGTTGCAGCACAGTTTAATGTAGAAGTGGCTATGATTGCAAAGAGCATAAGCAATTTCTTAAAAAAAGAGAATAGTGGAGAGCACTGCTAGAAAGATAAAGATGGCGATAAGAGATTCGTTCTGTCTTTCTTCACTTCTGATCTTTATCTATGATATTAACTTGAACTTGAAGACGAGTCTTATTCATAACTAGAAAGCAGATCGAAAGAAGCATAGGTACACGGAACACTAACCCAATCCAGATGACACTACTATTCTCGGAACCCAGCTTCTCTTTTTTAGCGAATAAAGATTGAAGTCGCTCTTTACTATATTTAAAATCTTTCTAATTTATCATATGAAAGAAGGAGAAAGGGGCTGCTACTGCAACCAAGCAATTGGTGCAGACGCTCTACGATGCAATCAGACAATGAGAGAGCGGACTCTCTTTCTCTAAGGGACACTTCCTCATTTTATTCCACCCTCCGTGGAGGGGGAGTACCATGTAGTTAGGAAGATGATCGATGCCTAAAGCATGTCTACTTAAGATCTCTCTCCTTTCTGGTGATCAAGATATCCCAAGAAGAGAGACCTGATGGCGCGCCTTTACTAGAAGAGAAGGAAAGAAGACACTTACTAGAAATCTATTCCACCGGAAGACTACCGCTTGATTTCTCTCTGTCCACAGCCATGACTCACCCACCTTTCCACCCCCCTCAAAGATCCACCCGATCGATGAAGACTTGAACCGAACTCGCAGTGATCAAATCTACTTTGGAGAGTCAATCCTCAGGGCAAGCCAAAGGAAGGACGGGATAGAGCTCAAAGACAGGCTGAAGGCAGAGAAGGATAGACGAGACAAGGAAGCAAAGGAGAAAAGAAAGATCGGAATAGAATAGAGGTAACGGTTGAACGAACGGTAGACCCAACTCTGTATACTTAGCCGGAAGCAGGGCATTCCACCGATTCAACTTAGGGAGAAAGCCTTTCCCGTATCTATTCGAACCTGATCCGCAAATTTCTATCCGGTAGACTTGGTAAGGTAAAGGGGCCCTGACTTATTTGATTTCCAGAATTAGAGTTCGACCGCAGCTGCCCCTTTTTTGTTTTGGGGCGATCAAGTTCCTTGCCAACTATCGACCCCGATCTCTTTTCATTTCTTTCTTTTGGGTATTACTAGCCTAGCCTTCGTCAATCACACTAAAGCAGAGCACCCAACTATGGCAAGGCCCCCTTAAGGGTTAGGTTAGTCAATCCGGCCCGAGACGCGTTCGTTGACAAAACCGCCGTAGGAATGGAGACCTTTCAATAGAGCGGAGGCGAACTGATCAACGAGAAAGAGGCCCTACTCACTACAAACGAATACACCACAAGATCGAACTGCACTCATGCCTCTCCCGCATCAAGTTGACGGACCCCCTAAGTAGTTCTTCTATCAATCATGTACGTAGGTAGGGTCCTCCATTCTGATTGGTATATCATGAAAAAAAGAAAGCCATTTGCACCAGGCGCACTGCGCTTTCCCTTGCCTAGATGTTCGCCTTTCTAAGTCAAGTAATGGCGACCCGCCGAAGACTGGAGCCTCATAACATGTTGACGAAGACCCCCGAACTGAGGGTTCGATCAGTAGAGGGACGACTTTGCCTCCCGGAAGAAGAATAGCCCCGCTCTCTAGCCGACTGATCCCGTTGATCATATAACTGGGAGGGAACGTGTCACATTAGAGGTGAACGATCAGAGATGTCCGATAATTACCACGATGAGGCTGGTCCCTCTTTCATTTTAGTAGACTACGCTATGAATATGAATGAATGCCGGGCTCTTTCTTTTACTGCTAACCCCAATAAGTTTCTTAATGCTGATATTTTCTGTTTCGTCGAGCCCCGAGCTTGTGGTCCTCCTTTTAGTGTGGGTTCCATTGGATGAATCTCTCAAGTCAAGGTTCACGTACATAGCAGCAAGAATGGTGCAGCGCCTATTTCTCGTTCTCGCTCGGGAGCCAAAACGAACACGCCTGCTACCTACTGTACTGGACCTTCGACCAGGCATTCTACCCTTGTCGAATCGGAACCAACCACCACTGTATTGCGCTCGAACAGATGAGCGGCCGCCGGCCAGCTACTTCCGTACCGTACACAGATATAGATTCATTCTTCGTACCTGGTCCAACTTCACAACCCCTCGCGGGTTGGTCAGAAGTCAGTCTTGTTTGGTAGGACTCTATTGGACAAAGCAAAGAAAAGAGAGTGCTCGACCGGAACAACGGCCAACAAAGACCGTAATTACATAGATAACTGCTCCTCCCTTTCTCCGTCTTTAAGGCTTTAAGGCGAACCGTATAGCGGCCGGAAAGAAAGACGACCTCACCTTCTCGTAGATGGTGTCAGTGAGAGCAACTTGAGTATCCTCCGTTGACCTTCTTCTGAAGATAGAATCTTCAATGAGTGGAAACAGGCAACCTTACTAATAAAGGTGCGCTTGTTGAGTAAGGCCTCTTGCAGGAGTGCTAACGCGCGCCCTTATTCTTCGCTTGCTCCGCAGTACGAGCCTCATACAGAGCTGCGCCCCTTTAATATGATGAGGAGAAGAGGGGCCGCCCTCTTTTCTGCACCAATCTTTATTTACTACTATATTTATCTATTTTGGGTGTATAGCTCAGTTGGTAGAGCATTGGGCTTTTAACCTAATGGTCGCAGGTTCAAGTCCTGCTATACCCAAACAAACCTACCTTACACTATACCTATTAATTAATAAGGATGCGTAGTAACGTTCAAAGATCACTCTTTGGCCTTTAGACTCGCTTCAGCGACTTCGCCCTTTAAGTGAGAAGGGGGTGAGGTAAGGAGTAGTATAAGAGTGGCTCGGTCATCAATAGGCCTCTCCTTATTTGATTCATTCTATAGGGCGGGGCTGCAGACCAACAATCCAGCAAAAGGGCTTAAAAGCTCCTTTATCAAACCTTCCCCTTTTCATAATAATAAGGTAAGCATCAAAGCCCAGCAAACCCAACCTATACAAAGAGCTCTTTTCAGCCCCTACTCCTAACAAGTGAAAGTTGCTGGCACCCACCATACCTTGCTTGCTTCGGGGCCGATCTCTTGTATCGAAGCAAACATATATATATATTTATTGATTGAGTTTGTTCCACCACAAATCGATTTCGCCGCATGGATTGGATAAAGTCCCTGATCTCGACATCCAAGCACGAATCCCTTTTTCGCTCTTTCAAAAAGAGAAGAGGACCGCTCGCTTCACTTGTGTATCCCTTTGGTATACAGGTTGGCGGTTTTTCTTTAAGAGCACTAAATTCTACAGACATCTTATGATTCCATTAATGTCAAAAAATCTAGTTTTTAGAAAGTCGTGACTACTCATTTTGGTTGGTCTTGATAGGTCAGAGCATCCGGTCTGCTGGACCTTTCCTGGCTTGAAGAAATCCGTTCCACCTAAGATGGGGGTAAGCTCTCGGCTTCCCGCGCGCCAAATAAGGATGCAAGAACTGGAGCTCCTCTATCCACAACATCCATCTAAAAGGGATGCGTTTACCCAGGCGTTTCACCAAAAAGAAGCATTCCTCCAATCGGCTCCTTTGCCTCTCTTCTGCGGCAGCAGGCGAAACAAACACAGGGTGGTTTCCCGGCTCCTTTACTAAGTCGAAGATCCCCAGAAGCCTTCTCGCTTCCAAATAAATATGCTTAAAAAAAATCCATCTATCCCCCCAATCCCGCCTTTGGAGAAAAGCTCGGGGGATTTTGGTAAACTTAGTGAATGTGCTTATCCCCTTCTTTAGCTTATGAATTCAGTTTTGTGAAGAGGTTTATAAAAGTGACAAGCTTGGTGGAAAGCTCTTTGGAGGGAAAGCTCCTTCCCTTACCCGTTCTAAAAGAAGCTCAGTTAAGCAGTAAAGAAAGACTGGTATAAGAATTTCTCTTTCAACGCCTTAAGTTAAAACGTGTCATCCGCTTAGATTGGATTAATGATAAAACGTGTATTCAATTCAACCATTCGCATGGTCTCCCCTAAGACTGACCTCTTTTCCAAATGAACCGAACCTCGATACCACATTCATCAAAGAGAGACGGCCATCTCTCTAGGTTGCACACCCCTTTAGATCGTTCTATTCGTGCTTGAAATACGACCCCGCTCCTCATCCTCAATCTGGCGGTCCCTCTCCTAGCGCTCAAGGAGTTGCTTCTTTTTTGCTTTTTCTTGTGCTCAACCTCAAAACCTTTTGAGGTTGGGAGAAGGCATTAGTCGTCTAAGTCGGGCTGCTCATCAGTGCGTACTGTGCTCCCTCTTTCACTTCCGAACATCTAGTCAGGCCTAGCACCGAAGTCGAGTGCTACCACTGAGCTTTGAATGGGTCTCCCCCTTTTGATGAGCAACAATCTGACATAAAACTACTACTTATTAACCTGATCGGCAACCCTTGGATTCCTAGTGAAAACTA